>VUQI01010485.1:77769-103107 GCA_015106735.1 Paratilapia polleni
TCTGAGGGTTTGTTTGGGTTTTTTTTTTTTTTGTTTGTTTTGGTTTTTTTTACTGAAAAGTGGATCTGACTGAGAAACCTGTGATTGTCATGATGTACGTGGGATGAGGACCCAAATGCAGACTCTTAAGACAAAATGAATTAACTGAAAATGCACCTTTGCTTCAGTAGGTGGAAAGTCCAAACTAAATAACAGAGTCCATACAAAACCCAAATAGTGAGACAGCAAACTGAATCCAGGCAGTGAACGCACAAAGAAACATACACAGACAATCTGACAAAGAACAAAGGGAGGGCAGGGCTAAAAACGCACACGAGGTGATCAGGGAAGAGAACACAGCTGGGGGAAACGAGGCACAGGTGACCAGAATCTAGATAACCAGACAAGGGGGAAGTAAGATTGAAGTAAGACTGCACATCCACAGGGGGGCAGTCAGGCAGACACAAGCACAGGCAGTCATACCCTGCTTTATTATCTATTTTAGTCTAAATGAAAACATAAGCATGTGATTGACTGCATAAATTTGCCAGGAAAGTGTAACTGGACCATAAATTAAGTATAAAGTGGGTTTGGGTTTATGTATTTATATACAGTTTGACTTCTTTTTGCAACCAGAGGAGTCTACCCCTACTGGCCATTAGAAAGAAGGCAGGATTTGAAAGAGCGAAAGAACAAAAGAAGGAAGTTTTAAGGCACTTCTGTGTTGGATTTCAGACCTAGAGGCTATGTCTATGTGTATAGAGCCTGTTGTTAGGTTTGACATGTTAACCTGCTAACATTTGCTAATTAACACACGTTAACAATTAACGCCAACCTCAAAGCACAAGATGTGCCAGTAGGATTCATCCTCAGAGGATCATGGATGTCTATGCAAAATTACAGCAGTCTACCTAATAGCTACCCTCTGAGCCCTGTAAGGAGGGTGTATGTAAAACTGTTTTACATGTGCATTTCACAGTGTCCACATATGCATTAAATCAATATGAAAGACATTTACTGAATAGTAGTTTAGTAGTAAAATTAAGTAGCAATCAAGACTAGCAAGGTTCTTCTTAGGAACAGAATCTTTTTACATGGAGAGAAGACAGGTGATTTGTGAGTCATTGTAACAAATCTAATGATCTTTGCAGGCTTGTGACCTTGAAGAGGTGATGATGGATGCTCTGATCAATGACAAACCGAACTTTGTGCGCCTTTTTGTGGACAATGGCGTGAACCTGGGCGAGTTCCTTACCTACGGTCGCCTACAGGAGCTTTACTGGTCTGTGTCAGAGAAGAGCCTCCTTCACAACCTGCTCCTCAAGAAGTATGAGGAGAAGCAGCTTCTGCTTGGAGCTGCCAGGACACCGGGTCCACCTGGGCACCATCCCTCTGAGCAAGGAGACCGGAAACCCCGCTTCACCCTATTTGAGGTCGCCAAAGTGCTGAAAGACTTTCTCCATGACTCTTGTAAAGGCTTTTACCAAAAGACTCCCACAGTGAGTGATGTACTCGTCTTTGAAATTTCCAGTAAATCAGTAGTACACTGCACCGAATAAACAGTACTTTCAAATGATCAGTTAAGGTTTTCATTCCTTTTAGCCTGCCAGCTTAAAATGAAGCAATGTCTCTTTGTGAAAGCACATAAAGGTTTGAATTTATCTATGAGTTGTGAGCAGAGACTGAGAGAGTTTACCTCTAACCCTCTCAGACTGCTATATTTGAAACATTTAAATGCCTGAACGATGCAATGAAGTAGACAATATACAGACTTTGTGGTAAACTGACTTCCTGGAAGACAGTGAATCTTTAATGGTGACTTTAATGGAAACTCATCCTGCTCGAATAGCAGGAAAAAAAAACAACTATCCAATAAAGCCATACCACTTTTTAGGCCATCAAGTCCCTTTGTCACTCGTATCACATCACCATTTTTCTCTATAACCACAGAAAGAAAGATGGCAAATCACACCTGCCATTACACTCTAAAATCCTTATATTTTGTCTAACTATACTGTCAGGATTTGTGCCACTCACTGTTGTAAGGGTGGTGATCTCAAAGACAAACACAACCAAAGACAAAGGGTTTTTTGGCTGAAGGTCTGCTTGGTTGAGTTCATTACATATTCCAGTTGACAACCAAGCAGCTATGACCTCTTATAGCACAGAGAGAAACAGGTTTTGCAGTAAAAGGACTACCATAGATTGACTCACGTAAGCAGTGCTTGTTCTGTAAACTGTGTGCAGCTTACCCCATTTACTATACATATTAAATACATTTAGTGTGCTCTCTGTGTGCTCCAGGAAAAGCCAGCAAAGGGTCGACTGTTCCACAGCCAGAAGAATCTGGCTGAGTTGGAGGAGCGCTGCGAGCATCCTTGGCGAGATCTTTTCCTCTGGGCCGTCCTTCAGAACCGACAGCAGATGGCTAACTACTTTTGGGCCATGGTCAGTCTTGTCAGCTTCTTTAGTCAGTTGAGCTACAGCTCGTACTATCTCAGCACTGTGTGGTTCAATAAATAACTAAATGTGCCTGGCATTGGAAAATTCTACTCAAAGCAAAATGAAGCGAGCTGAATTATACTTTGATAGTTTGCGTTCTGGTTTGGGTGTGATGAGTGATGCGGGCGAGCCCAGTGCAGGTGTAGGTCAGTCCTGCCATATGAAAATGTCACTCGAGATAAAAGAGCCCAGCAAACGGCATATTTATCAAGAACTGAGGTGAACTAAAAAGCTATCTTATCTCTAAGAACATTATTCAAATGAAGGTCATGCTGCTTGCTGAGGCAGCCAACCAGTGGTGAGATAGTGCATGCGTGTCTAACGTCCTGATGAAGGTAATGAGAAATATATCCTGACATGGGATTGATGCTCCATGAATAGTTTAAATGACACCCATCAATGATAATTGCTCTTTTGTTTTCAACATCTTTTCGAGGCACCTTTCATTTCTTTATTGCCCTTCCCTGAACTGAGGCAACCAATTATTGTAATCTCACAAGCGGTCACCCTTATGTGCTCTTTTCCAGTGTCTAGTATTTCAAACATTATCTGAAATTATGGTAATTGCATTCAGTGGGTGCCCAACCCCCTCCCCCACTGCAAGCGTCTCAGCACTCAGACTCTGGCCTGGATATCGGCATTCATAATTTGATTGTTTGAAGTATTTCCCACATTGAAGGCCTGGTGACAATTATCCTCGCAGGCTAGCGTTTGCTAGCAAAATCTCACATATTTGTTATGTGCGTATACAGTATATGAACCCAGGAGTGAAAATAAGACAGCATAATGAACACAAATCATTGATCATTTAAACAAATAAAGGGAAGAGCCCTCTACTGCAGTCTGTGGCTCTTCCTTTTCTTATTTATTTACTGATAAAATAAACATAATGTACTTTAATTCCATATAAGTCAATCCCGGTCAGTCCAGCATGAAAAAAATTTCTTTGTACTTGAGAGATTGTAGGGAGGGTGCAGTGATGAGCACTGTTGCCTCACCACAAGAGGGTTCTGGGTTTATGCCTGGTTAGCCAGGGCTTTTTCTGTGTGGAGTTTGCATGCTTGCATCTTCTCCAGGTGCTCCAGTTTCCTCCCACAGTCCAATACATGCATGTTAGGTTAATTGGTGACTTTAACTAACCGTAGATGTGGATGTGAGCATGATTGGCTCTCTCTTTGTTAGCCGTGGACTGGCGAACAGTACACAACCTCCCACCCAGCTGGGATAGGCTCCGGCCCAGCACGACCCTAAGTCAGATAAGTGGTTAAGAAAAAGGTAATTAACAGACTGTATTAGGAATATTTAGCTGCTCTGTTTATGTGAATCTTCTTTATGTCTTCACACGACAAAAGGTTTGATGCTAAATTGTTTCTTTTTTCAAGAATTAGTTCACCACTTTGGGAAGTATGTCCTTTTTCTTTATACAATCGACAGACAGGCTAATAATGTCAGTTCTATATTTAAAATACAATTAATCTTTCAATCACTGAAACATTCAAAGGAACCAATAAACCACCCTGTTGAAACAGATACTAAATCCATGCAGCTCATAATGTAACCTAAAGTAAATAGCTTACTTCTGGCTTTTACAATAGATCAAGATACACAGTCTGAAAACAGCAAAGGGAAAACACATTCAAATATGCTTTATATTCATTGTCAGATGGGTAAAGCCCTTTAGGGATGAGTTGTTCTTCATCATGGAATTACCCATTTGAAAACCAAACTTTAGAGCCTGCTATCATACCCAAACTGACTGACAGTTCTTTTAGTATAACAACAGTGTTATAGGACATATAAGTAAGTGTTATAAAAACGAATACTGGCTTCAGAAACTGCAGAGAAACGTACAGGTCGAAATATATCTATTGTAGCCCCACTCACACAGTAGAACCATTTAGATGCAAAAGATGCAGCTCTCAAAAATTCAAATCCCTCTTTCAGACCCATTTCTTGGATACAGCTCTCTTTTAATCCTTCAGGGCCCTGAGGCGGTTGCGGCAGCCCTGGCGGGTTGTAAGATTCTGAAAGAGATGGCACGACTGGAATCTGAGGCTGAGTCCGCACGTAGCATGAAGGAGGCCAAGTATGAGCAGTTTGCCCTTGGTGAGTACATAAACTGTTTGATGACAAGAGATGATAATGTAATGGTCAAACACAGCAAACGGTCCAGCCTCTAACCTCAAGCCAACAGTGTTTGTTTTTTTTTCACTAGCACAAACAGATTCCACTGGAGGGAATAAAATATGAATCTGGATGTAATCTAACTGAGTGGTTGACACTGTGTAACTATTGTTCTTATTGTGGCAGATGTCTTTGGAGAGTGTTACTCCAACAGTGAAGACAGGGCTTATGCTTTGTTGGTGAGGAGAACACACTGCTGGAGCAAATCTACAGTCCTTAACTTGGCAACTGAGGCAGATGCCAAATCCTTCTTTGCCCACGATGGAGTTCAGGTGACAAGAAGACACATCCATGGCTCAGTTTTAAAATTTATAAGTTTCGTCCTACAGGTTAACCATTGTGAATCTGACAGATAAAGTAAGGTTCTTTGCTGCCGTCTGTGCTGATGTACTGCGTTTCCCTGCAGTTATTAAACATTTTGCCCCTGCACTGTATGCCATTAAATACTTAGAATCCATTCAGTGCACAGTTTTGTCTAAATATCCCTCCAACAGACGCCCTTGTCATTAGAAAGTCATCAGTGAGAGTTAATTGGTATTCAGTGTCAGCAGGGAAAGTTAGCACATGGGGATGTTATATTTTATTTATAGCACACAGTTGGAGTTACCTTTTTAATAGGAAGCCGTTAATTATGATTCAATACATGTGTAATGTTTCAGGAGAAAGTGGATTTCCCTGGTCTGCTACAAAGGGTGTCAGGTGTCCTTTCATCTAAGTAGCTCATCTCAGACTGTACCCAGCAATTGCTGGTAAATAAATGGTTCACATCATGTTTGATTGGGGTATAGAGATTTTTTTTTCTCTCTTATCTATCTGAGATAACTCCACATATGTTCCTTCTATTAATATGGGCTGAAGACTGTAAAGCAAAAATATTCTCAGGCCTGTAGTGCCCCCTTGTGGTACCCTTTATTCACATGTTATGTTAGTTTGTAGGAGATTTTATTAGGAAAATAACACAAAACTGAACTTGTACTGCAGGCTCTCCTCACAAAGATTTGGTGGGGGGCTATGACAACAGACACGGCCATCTCCAAACTCGTGGTGTCTTTCTTCTGTCCGCCGCTCATATGGACCAACCTCATAAAATTCAGGTGATCAGTCTTCTGTTGACCCCACCTTTTGTCTTACCTATGCTGATGAGCTGTGTGTCACTTTACTGTGGGTGTTGACACTCTCGTGTGTATTTTTTTTTTTCAGTGATGAGGAGCTTGACAATCGTAATGGTAATGAGCAGTTTGTGGAGCTGGACAGTCTGGACACAGAAAAGGCTTTACTTCTAAGTGACGATGATGACCCTCTGTGAGTTTACCATCTAAATGGTCTCAATAGTTCATTTCCTTTAGAAGCAGCTAAAACTAAAATGGTTTACAAAGGAAGGGAAAGGTTTGCATAGGTCTTCAGGTGCTCATCTGTTAGACCAATGCATATTGACTTAAAGACTTCATCAGAATCTCACAAAGACATAATCAATCAAAATTATTTGTTACTGGATATGCTGATTTGCCCCTTACACATGCCAATTTAGATTCATGATGAACTTCAGGACTGTTTTTTACATGAGACTAATCTACAGAGGATAGAATAATGAACTATAAAATAGAAGTCATCAGATCTCACGGTTGCTTAAAAGGAGGACCCAAACGCAGACAGAAAGGCTCAATTTAAAAGAAAACAAAACTGAAGGCAAGCTTTATTCAAAAGCAGATCACCCACAGTTCAAAAAGAAAACATCTGATGTACAAAGAACCAAACTAACTTGAGGAGCACAGGAAGCAAAACAGACAATCCAACAAAGATGGAAGGAAAGACAAGATATATACAGAGGGCTGACCGGGGACGAGACGCAGGAGGGAACAAGGCACAGGTGAAAACAGTTAAGGCGGGGCAGGCAATCAGGAAAGGTGGGAAGACACAAAAGCATGAAGTAAAACCTTAACCAGACCTTCACAGTAAAAGAGGAAGTAACTAAAAAGGCAAATAACACTAAACATGAAGACTGAGACAGGTGAACACAGAAGGTGGGGGGAAATGACGTGTGTGTGTTTATGTTTGATTTTATTTTATTTTTTTCTTGAGTACTGTTTCTTTCTTTGCTTTTTTTTGATGATTTGTTCTTTGTGGAAAAAAAGTAATTGTTATTGTTACCTTTTTTTCTCTTTAACATTTATAGCTTTCCTTTAAATGCCTCTATGGCTTATATGCTGTGATACAGGTGTTGGTAGACTGCAATTCAGAATTCACTGACTTAGCATCAGTGCACATTGGTCTGTTTTTTTGCCAAAATGCTCGAAGAATAAACTAAAAATATCATTTCACTTGTTGTTTATCATGGTTACACTTGCACCACTTTTTTATCTAGCAAGAATTTTGTTTTTGTTTTTTAGAGCAAGAAATTAAGTAACTCTTCAGTGTTGTTTTAGGTTTTCCTGAGAGGATTATATACTTGTAAAAAGAGTTGTCTTTACACATTAATGTGGTGTCTTTTTTCCAGGGATGCTTCACCTGGAAGTCCAGCAGATCAGAGCTGTGCCTCTGTCTGGTGGCGTTTCTTACTGCGCCGCTGGCGTCGCTTCTGGAGCGCTCCTGTCACCGTGTTCCTTGGCAATGTCATCATGTATTTCGCCTTCCTCTTCCTCTTCACCTATGTGCTCCTACTAGACTTCCGTCCGCCGCCACCCCTTGGCCCTGGAGCCCCGGAGATAATGCTCTACTTCTGGGTCTTCACCTTGGTGCTGGAGGAACTTCGACAGGTGACTGTCAAAGCATCCAGTCACACTGGCGCCTTTATAATGCCATTTTTGTTAGAAATCAGCATCTTTCTCCCTAGACAGTGTGACACCTACTTTGACGCAGTGGCATTTTTATTAGAGATGTTCAGCACACACATCTGAGTAGGAGGTGAAGTGAATCGCTACAGTGAGCTGAATGTCTCAGGGGTTTTAAGCCTTTCGCCTCTATTCCTGACTCCCTTACAGTGAGCCAGGTCAGACAAGCATGATCCCTTATTGCTCAGATCCCATTGAGCCTTCCTCCCTTGGGCACAAAAGCCCCAGATGAGAAAGTCCTTCACCATGCTCTTTTTCAATGTGCATCTCAGACAGTCCCAGAACTGACAGAACTATGGCACAGATTTCCAAAATAACCACACTGCTGCAGGCAACTCTGGAATGCTACCAAGCCCAGCAGGGGCCCTGTGCCTTCAAAGGGATGGCTCTGAGGTGCATGCCTCTCCCTAAATGAAGACAATGCCACAGGGGGCCTTGTTACCATACTTTATACAAAACAAGGTTAGACACTGTAGTTCTACCAGCTTTTTAGATCTGATAAACGGGCTAATGCCAGTCTGCTCGCTCTCATAAAGTTATGACTGTAGTGTAGGCGATCCATCTTCCCTATCCTGTTCCATGGCAGATTTATTAAAATGATTAATTATTGAGGTATGTGTAAGCTAGATTTACCCTCTGTCTCTAAATCTACAATGTTTACCTGGGGACAGTTGAAAGTATTTGGCTGTCATGTAGGCATTTGTAGAATGAGAGTCAAAGCTTACACAACAGACTGACTTTGTGAAAGCAACATGCTGCCCTCAGCTTGTTGACAAACCAACAGCGCCATCAAGGGACCAACCAGCGGTTCTTAATGCACTTTCAGGTGCCCTGTTCAGACCACAGGAGACAAATGAACCCCACACTCTAAGTGTAAAAGACATTTCACAGGCCTCACAATGTGGGGCATTGCAGGTGGCTCTAAAGCAGCAGGCCTGTGTGCCTGCTAACTCCCTTTTGACCCCCTTTGCAGGTGTGTCTGAATGTAGTTCTAGTGTTTGACCTGAAAGAGGTCATGACAGGCTAAGAATTTCTAATGAATCTTTTAGTATATAACGGTATATGCATATATAAAAAGAATGCACAACAGGTACATCTTATACTAATGTAATTCTTTATGACACAGAGCTTCTTCACTGATGAAGAGATTAGCATCTTAAAGAAGTTTAAACTCTATGTAGAGGACAACTGGAACAAGTGTGACATGGTTGCCATCTCGCTCTTTGTTGTTGGGGTCTCATGCAGGTAATTGTTACTAAATGACAGTGTAAAACATAACATAATGTGGGGACTTAAGGTTTATAATGTGTCGTGATGGAGTTGACTAAAGCATGAAAATAAATAAACAAATGGTTGAATGAATTACTGAACGTAAAGAAAGTGTAACCATGTAGGATGTGTTGTGTGGCTTTTCACAGGATGGTGAATGACACCTACGAGGCAGGAAGGACAGTCCTGGCGATAGATTTTATGGTGTTTACTCTACGTCTGATCCACATCTTTGCCATTCACAAGCAGCTGGGGCCCAAGATCATCATTGTGGAAAGAATGGTGACCAAACCAAAATCCTAAGTTATGTTCATGCTCATAAAAGAAGATAGTTAATAGGATTAAGATAGAAATGTTTCTTTTTTTTTTAACAGATGAAGGATGTTTTCTTCTTCCTTTTTTTCTTGAGTGTGTGGCTCATTGCATACGGAGTTGCCACCCAGGCTCTTCTCCACCCCAATGATCCCAGGATTGACTGGGTGTTTCGCAGAGCCTTGTACCGTCCCTACCTGCACATTTTCGGCCAGATCCCCTTGGAGGAAATTGATGGTAGGACACGTTCTTTAAATGTGTTTCTATCCATGAAAAATGCAAACTACTTCAGCGCGGTGTATAATGTAGTCTTCTGCTTATGCATGCCATCAAGATTGTATTCCGGTTGGCCCAGGTTTATTTTTTCTTCTAATCTTATTGTTTCTTGTTCTTACGTTTAATGGAGCGCAGCTGCTCGCATGACTGAAATGAACTGCACCAATGACTCGGACGAGATTATCATGGGCCTACGGCCGCCTTGTCCCAACGTCTATGCCAACTGGCTGGTAATTCTGCTGCTGGTTATCTTCCTTCTTGTCACCAATGTCCTGCTGCTGAACCTCCTCATCGCCATGTTCAGGTCAGGGACTAACAAATTCAGGAAAACCATGCATACGTTTGCCTGTCTGATGAAATGAGTTGAGCCAGTGGCTGCTTCAAATTATAAAACGTAAAAAAACAAAACCCAAACTGGTTTACTTAGCTTTTTTTTTTTTTCCCCTCATTTGCAGCTACACATTCCAGGTAGTACAAGGCAACACAGACATCTTCTGGAAGTTCCAGAGATATAACCTGATCGTGGAATACCACAGTCGTCCAGCACTGGCCCCACCCTTCATCATCATCAGCCACCTCTCTCAGCTCTTCCTCAGCCTGATTAAACGGCCTGAGTCCAAGCAGGAACATCTTGGTATGAAGGCTCTATATTGCATATATTTCAGCATATTTCCATTAGGGACTATTAAGCCATTGTTTCAAGCAGACATTGAAATAGTCCTCTGTGGCTTTTCTGGCTAAATAAAAAAGAAATCAAATACAGGCAAACACACAGTATGCTTATCTCTGTCCCTTACCCATTTCATGGAAATTTCAGGTTAATTGGTTATTCGACTGCTCCCTTACTTTTGTGTGTTGCCAGAGAGGGAGCTGCCGGCGGGACTAGACCAGAGGCTGATAACATGGGAGACGGTGCAGAAAGAGAATTACCTGGCTAAATTGGAGCGTCAGCACTGGGAGAGCAGTGAGGAGAGACTCAAGAGCACCTCCTCAAAGTAAATGCCATTTTACAATTCTTTTTTGCAAAAGTTGGTAAACTATCCTGTAGTCATTTTGGCATGTTATTCCATTTTTTTCTCAGTACATCCAGTTATAAACCCAATTTGTGATGTACCCCACTTCCTGTACAACACAACAGTCTGTATCTCTTAAGGTTTAAAAAAAAATCTAACTGACTTTGTTTGGGATTAAGGGTTCAGAGCTTGCTGAAGATTGTTGGTGGATTTAAGGACCAAGAGAAACGAATGGCATCCATGGAAAGCCAGGTAAACGGTTAACTGAGTTCAACAGCACCATTAAGTGAATATTTCAACTTTAAAGTGTACTGTGGAAGTAGTTTGAGTAGTTACAAACAGTAATCTCTGGCTTTTTCTCCAGGTCAGATATTGTGGAGAGGTGTTGTCCTGGATGGCTGAGTGCTTTGCTCAGAGCACACTCAAATGTGGGAAGGAAGCTCCAAGAGCTCCAAGTGAGTCAAAAAAATCAGTATGCAATATTTATGCAAAAAAAAAAAAGTCAAATATACCAAAGATTCAAAAACAGTTAAACCCTGTGCTTCATGTATTTCTAATTCAATACAAACAGCACAATAATGTCATTCTCTAGCATCTCTCACAGGCAGCAAGATAGACAGCGCCACGGACGCACCTCAGTGTCAACCAGCAAAAGAAGTCAAGCAAGAAGAAGAAACAAGACCAGGTCATCCAGGATACGGAGCCAACAAAAAATTTCCTTACATTGATGAATAAAAGTGATAATGGTAACTGGGAGCACGCAGACAGCTAATAATGACACTGTAAGAGATTAAGAATATTTTAAAACACAGTAAGGGGAATGTGGACATTAAATTAATGAAATGGTGTTGAATTTATTTATAAAATGTTGGTCCCTTTAGAAGACGACATTAAATGTTCCACTGCACTGGCTTTGTTTAGGAGAGCATAGCTTTAATTTAAGCCTATTTTCACTAGCAATGAATCACTTGCTAAAAACAACAATCCGCTTGGTTATTACCATTTCATAGAGTGTGACAGTGTTTACAGACTCAAATTACTTTAAATGGCATCATAACAATACAGTGTCACAGATGGGGAAAAAACACTAAAACAGAAACTACTGTATACTAATTACATCATCTAAAGGCTTAACAGGCAGCATGGTGCTTTAAAGTCAAGACACTGAGCCATGATGTTGGATTTACACATAAATTATTTAAGAAGGTAACATTAGGTATGAGCTTGACTAAAAGGCACTTTGAATGTCCTCCATCATTTTTGCCGATTATGCCACAATGATGCCTTTAAAACCATACAGGGAGAAGCAGTGAGGCATGAAATGTTGAATTTGGAAAGCACAGTAAGTGTTGCTCATTCTGTTCCTCACAATGACTTTTCTCACAAGATACCCTGTGGAGGTTTTGTGTTACCACTGCGTTTCTCATCAAAATACTGTGTGAGATCCTGACATCCAACAAATGTGGCAAATGCATCACTTTCTTCATAAAATGTCTAAAAGAGAATTTTGAATGAATTGTGAATCTTGATGGAAATGGCCAGGCTTAGCTCGTTGCTTGGAATGCTGCTTCACCTTTTCCAAGACAGATGACAACCCCCAGTGTTTCCAATAAATGCTGCTCACCTGGCATATACGAGGAAAAAAAAAAATTGAATTCTTCAGGCTTCTGTAGTTGCGATGTCACTAGTTTCACATTAAAATCCTTGTCTGGCTGAGTCAGTAGACTCAGCACACAGCATAAAATATAACTTTTACAAAAGTCTCACATTGTGTCTATAAGAATAATTATAATATTTATTTCATTTTCCGCCGTTATCTGGTGATTTTTTTTTTCCTTCATGATGTATTATCAGATGTCAAAGGACCAACTGTGGCTTCAACAAATTCCCACACAGCCTGCTGCTGTTTCCTGCACCTTAGTTTCATGTGTTCACCTTTTTCATCCTCTGCAGTTGACAATATGTAATACAATACCTACATGCCCTGTCCATGCTTGTAGATGATAAGAAAAAAAACACAAAGAAATATGCTCTTTAAACATTGTTCAAAAATGACACTAGTGGTGAAAACTCCTCAAAGCATCTTTGGCAGAGTCTGTGATGCTGAGCTGATTAAAAACTAATCATTTACGTGATCTGAACAGAATCTCAACACATTTCTAAGTGCATGTATTTCATAATAATCTAGAAGCACTGTGTACATCTATTGAAACAGACATCACATTGATATGTCAAAGTTGGAAAACAAATAAATACTAGCTATTTTAAAAGTTTGCTACTGTCAATCTTTCCTCCTGTTGATGAACATCGATTAAAATGAACTTAGCATTAATGAAACACTGGAAGAGGTACTCTACATATCACCTTGATGAGGATCCCACACAAATGAGTCTGACTTTAGTCTCTACCAATAAATGCCTCAGGTCCTCTTGGCTGTACTGTTGGTCCCTCACGGTGAAGCGTAAGGTCAAAACGTGGCGTCACGTCACAGCGGATAAGCAGAGTATCATCTTTAACAAAAACTCTCTGACTCAGCTGAGACAGGTGCATAAAGGTGACATAGCCAAATCCTTTGGGGTTGCGCTGAATTGTCGGCTTCTGGAAGGCCTGCAGATCTGGCTTAGTCTCCATTGCCTCCATGTGATGCTGACTGTCAGGGCTCTGATCTAGGATGGCAAGCCGGATGGTTCCTTGAAACGGCCAGCTTAGCTGCCCATCAAAAGCTCCTTGCATGGTGTGCACAAATAGGGAGATGTAGTTGGAGCAACGAGGAGCATTGGGGGTCTGCAGGTGTAAGCGCAGGCACAATTTGTAGCCAGGACGGCCTGTGTAGAAGCCGGGGCTGTGCTCAACCACTGGCATGCCTGCTTCTTGGTTCCGCAGGTGGGCTGAAAAACCTCTGAGGCGCCAGATGAAGATACCGTTGTACTGCTGGGCCTCCAGCTCCTTAACTGCCTCCTCCAATACTGCCACCTTACGCCTGAGCTCTGCTAACTGGCCCGCCTGTGAAAAAAGAGACAGGAAAAGATTTGATAAACAGGCTTCAAGAATATAATCTAATAAGTCTCCAACAGTTAGACATAAAAAGGTCTGTCCATAACAACAAACAAGTCATGGTGCACATTTTAGTACTTTGATACATCACTTACTTGTGTGTCTTTTAAGATGATGAGTTCACGCAGCTGGTGATCCTGCTTCACCAATCGTCCATCCATCTCTCTGAGCCTCTGCTGCATCTCTTCACTAGGCTGACTTGGAGCACAACTACTACTACTACTACAGCTTACAGCTGCAGCTCCTCTGGGCCCACTACAGGCTGAGACTGATGCTGCAGCTCCTTGATCCTCAGAAGAAAGTGAAGGTCCTAATGTCCACAGGGGTTTGGGTGTGGTACCATTGAGGCTAAGGCCACGCAGAAACTCAGCCATGTAGCGCATATGCATCTGTGTGAACTCCTGCATGTGCTGAGCCAGGTTGTGCCGCTGCATCTGCAGAGGCAAACCCATTTTCTTTAAGACATCTGCTCATGTCACAAACTAAGAAACCTATCAATGACATACTACATAAGATTTATAAGAACAGAAACACTGAATCTGATCACCTACCCTTTCCTTACATCCAAAGATGCTAAAGTTACAGGCAATGGGTGCTTTTGGGCAATCTGTATCACAATGAGATTCCATCTGGGGAGGATAAAAAAAAAACAAAAAAAACATCAGCAGCTTAGCTTCCTTCATATTCATTTATTCAAATGGGGTTTTGAAAAAGCATTTCCAACAGATTGCTTACTACTGTAAAATGATGGACAAAGGTAATGAGGGAACCTGAACTAATTTCCTGTTCAAGAAAGACAACAATGAAAAACTATTTGCACTTTCTACTGCAGAAATGGCAGCTGCCCTTCTAAACTGTGACATGTGATGTGACAGAGTTTGAAATGGTTCCCCATTGCTTCAGTGAGAGAGAAGTTCCTGTTTTGATTAGCACTTCCACACATTTCATTTACTCGAGGCCTCTTTGTTCACAGCAGACTCTTAGAGACTCACCTGGTCTCTGATGAGATCCATCTCACAGTACTGACACTTCACACTGGCAAAGGGACACTGCTGCTCATGAAGCTGAAGGAGCAAATAAGAACAGACTGGTAGGAGAATATTCCTCACAGATACACAAAACATCAATGCAATTTTGCTATGAGATCTATTCTGGAAATGGCATGAGGACTGGTTATAAAAAGGCTTTCAGCAGTACCTCTCTCTCCTCATAAACAAAGCGTGCCACACAATCTGGACACGACACAAGTCTTCTTTGGCACTCAACAGTTATGTGCTCGTCTAGGTGGCTCTTTCTCACAGACTGCTGGCACTGCGGACAAGGCATGGTGGCAAACTCACACTGCGCCAAATGATCCTGGAAGGAAAACAATATAACTAAACAATGCATTTCATTTGTTCCTGTAGAAGGAAGGCAGTAACAAATCCACTGTCCACACCAGAGAAAGATGCAGACTGCAGCTAGGGATGTACTGATTTTGAAAGTCTGAGATGATACTGTTGTTTAACACTTTGGCAGATAGCCGATATCTTTTTTTATTTTTATTTTGCTTTTGTTGTTATTTATTCCACCATTTGTGCCAAGAAAACAAAGCTGTGGCGGGGTCGACAGTAGAGGAGGGCAGGTAAGCAGCCCGTATTCTACTTGTGGCAAGTTTTCTTTTACAGTCATTTTATTGCGTTGACACAAACTTGTACTATGAGAATCTAAAATGTGTCTACACCTGTCTATTCATTTTAGGAAGCTGGCAGTCAACAGTAGTGAAACGTTAATAATCACACTGCCAAGTAGTTCTGTAACCAGTTGTGGTGAATAAGCTTAAAAAAAAAAAAAAAAGCAACAACAATGTAATCACAATCATCGAAATATCGTCGAACTGTTCTCATGCAACCCAAAGTCATTTTAAAACATCGTCCTGTTAGCATTCCTGTTTCCATCTCCTTGGTTGAGCTGGATTCAAATCAAAGATCTCTCTCACTCCTCAGGTTTTTACCTCTAAATGTCGGAGCTCCATCTTCTCAGCACAGCCCGGGTTTGGACAGCGAACAGTTAGCGACAGAATCTCCCTTTTGGCAAAGTTATCAGGAAACAGTTGGTCTTCTGACAGCATTTCATTGTCCACTGGGCACCTTTGTCCTGTATCACTGATTTGCAAGAGGGAAGAACAGAAATCACTGGTGCCTTATATGTTTCACCAATAAAACTAGTGCCAGTGAAATTTTGCATCACTTAGACACAGAGGGCTTTCATTTCTAAATCATGACTCAGTAATTTGACAGATTGCTCTGATGGTGATAAAGAATTAAGAGGACTTCAAAACTGGACCATGAAGCTGTTGCTAATAAATGAATTATAAACCCAAGTGTTCAGTGCTTTTTATACACAATAGCATACCGAATGGACTTCTCAATGCAGCTCTTGCAGAAACGGTGACCACAGCGTGTTTGAATGGCATTCCTCAAAGCCATGAGGCAGATAGGGCACTCATATTTACTCTCTAGCGGTGGGTCAAACTCCACATCGTAGCCCTGAAGGGGTGCAGCAGCCTGAAAGCTGTTGGTGGCGCCACTGCTCATGAAGGCACTAGGGTTCTCTGAAGGGCTAAGAAGGGATTCCCGTTCCTTTTCCAGCATTGCCAAGGCACAGCCAGACAGCTCTCCACCGACAGCTCCTTCATAGCTATCCTCCTCCAAACTCCCCTTACTGCTTTCACAGCAGGCCATCTGTAGGGGGTGGCAAAGTCTGAAAGAGGCAAAGAAGCATGATCTTGTACATAAATATTTATTGTATTTAAAACTGACATCTGCATTTGTTTCTGCTCTTAAAATGGAATTATCAGTACTTTAACAACAATCTCAGCAAGATTTTTATTTATAAAACTGCTAAAAAGGTTTTTAATGTCACACAATGGTACTCAAGAAATCTCCTACTAGCCATCTTTACAACTTCCTCCAATCAACCGAACATCTTTTTAACTTCCTCCCTTCTTTTAGAAAAAAAAAGAAGCAAAATAGCTCGTCCCTATGGAAATGTTTTAGGGCTGTATCTAATTTATTTTTCCACAATTCACCAGTTCATCGTATGGTCTTCCCTTACTTTTTTCCCCATACCCAATCTCTGGGTTGGTATGCCGGAATAACTAACAAACACACCACCACTGCAAACTACGGAGAGCAGAACTTGAGTGATTTCTTCAATAATTCGGTGCCAATACACATCAGCGAGGACTCTTTTCCCAAACCAAAATAAATACATAAAAGCTTCACAAATCTGAATATGAAATTAGTAAATATGCAGTGCAGTTTGAAAAACGACTTAAATCTTTGGTGGGTTATTATTACATTTCTCGTCATCATTACTCTTTATATAAATAAATACCCCATCCATTTAAAGCTTAACAAGCGAAATAAATTCAACACAGTAAGGCCAAAGTTAATTATTACTGACTATATGCAGCTGTATACATAAAAACATATCTGTTAACCTGTACAATGTGTCGTGTACTAGCTACGGGCGTCGTAAACTCCTCCTTAAAGCTACTGTTACCCCTACGCGGGGCGTATCTAACTTCGAGTTTTCATAATTTACATGACTCGATAAGGTTCTACCTAAAGTGATGTTCCAACTAGTACTGAGATTCCGTAGCAAATCATTTCATATCAGGCACATTACAGGTAGCTAATTCTCTGCATACAAAAGCTGGGAGTGTTGTCACTTGATGAAGCAGCCATGCCCTTGGATACGGAACTGCAACTTCGAATCTGACTGCACTCAAAAACAGTAAAAGAAGATACTGACCAAAACAGCGGCGAAATCACGTCCCCAGCACAGCAAGAGAAGCACATACGTAGTGAGAATGTGTCTGTGAACGCAAGTTTTATTTTATTGTCGTAGCATACTCACCTATGCCTTAAAAACGTCTCGAACTTTTGGTTTCTACAGAATTTCCTGTTTTTTTTTTCTTTTTTCCAAACGTCATCAACGATAACCTGGAGATTTTTTCTTTTTTCTTTTGGTGTTTTCAAACGCGAGCGCCACCGCCTGGTCGGAGACTGTTGTTGCCACAGAGCAAAAGGAGACCGAAAAATGGCGGACCTCCGGAAAATCTGCCCCGAGTCTTTGCCCTGCCGTGTCAACTATTCGCGAAAAACGTCGTTACAAGGGAAGCTTTTCATCCTCCTTTGTATACTTGCAGTGGACTCTGGAGGGGCTACGACCCACTGGGTTGTCACGGAGGACGGAAAGATTCAACAACAAGTATGACAGCTCATTGACCTGCTAACGCTTACCTTTGGTTGCTAGCTTATGAAGCTAACTATTTTTCATAGCACCAACTATAACGTAACTAGAATCTGTGTGAACTTAATGCGACTGCTTTGCCAGCTTGAGCAACGTTGTATTTAGAGAGAAAGTTCCGTCGATATTAAAATCCCATTTGTTTGGCTGAGTCGCGTAGCTTAATCAAATTAGTTACTTTAGCGTTTGGTTAAGCGGGTGAAAATAAACACATATTCTATGATACTGTTAATGCCTGCCTTGTAAGGCAGTTACAAACACACCAGAGTCAATGTCAGTGGTGGCAACTACCAGGACACTGCTTTAGGGATTTATGTTTATGTGTCAAGGTTTTTGTTTTTGTTTTTGTTTTTTTTTTGGGGGGGGGGGGGCTGAAAAGATGAGTTTGCACGTGTGAAATAATTACCAATTGGGTGGACTACTTATGTCCATGACTCCACAGTATCTGAATATGCTGTCATAGCCACAGCCTGAGTCTGTTTGGCACTAAGCGTGTCGGTCATTCTTGCGCTGTTTTCCTTTCAGGTGGACTCTCCTTTAAATCTGAAACACCCACACGATGTTGTGATCTTCATGAGGCAAGAAACTCGCGTTAGCTACCTCAAGAAGCTGGAGGTGTGTAGGTTTCCCTTTCTCTATGCCATGCCTCTGTGATTCATTCATGCCGGTTATTCTTACCTTTACATTCACTCGAACATTCTGTTTTAAACAAGCACTTTGTATTACTACATTATTAATTGTTTGCCGTTACATTTTCTGCCAAATGACAATTTTTTGCGCCTCACTGCTCCGTACTTTGGTAATTGTTGAGCAGAAGCAGCTAGTGGCACAGAAGATTCACATTGAGGAGAATGAGGACCGAGATACAGGTCTGGAGCAGAGGCATTACAAAGAGGATGCAGACTGTGTAATGGCAAAGGTACCCCTGGGAGACCTGGATCTGTATGATGGCACTTATATCTCCTTGGAAAGCAAAGACATCAGGTCTGTGCCACTGTTTTTGTTTTAAATATGGATTTATGTTTTCTCAGTTTTTGCTCCGAAATAAGTTCAATGTCTCTTTGTGATTACGATGAAACTGTCATCTTAAACTGTCTTCTCTCTTCCTTGTAGACCTGAAGACTACATTGATTCCCAGTCTGCTCTGCCCCCAGATCTAGAAAAGCCAGACTGTGGAAAAGTGTTTGAACTACCTTATAGTATCCATGCTTTCCAGCATCTCAGGGTAAGTAGAGGCAAAACTCATCAATTGTTGGGAAGATGGAATGCCTCCTGATGATGAGTATCAAACCTCTGTATTTGAAACATAATAGTTCTTGTTTAACTCTTTTCCCCTTGGACACCTACTAGGAGTAACCTGTATAAATCTTACTAGGGCTACCCTTGGAAAAACCCAGAACCTATTCTAATGGTCGTCACACCACATCTTTATTGATCTGTCGGAGGTGTCAAAACTCGTCATTAAGGGTACAGGGGATGTCGTCAAATGTCGTCTTTATGGGGAAAAGAGTTGATTAAGTTATGAACCATTTTTAGTCATCCAGTGTTAGCATACTGCTGGGAATGTACACCTACCGCTTAGTTACCACTGTGCCAACTAATACAGTCCATTACATCATGAATTCTACTTTTGTGAAGCGTCTACATTTTTGGCTTTTCTTGACATTGTCAAAACGGTAATCATTCAACTTTATGTTTCTCACTGAAGTCACAGTGGATGCTGATGGTGTCCCAAACTGCATTACAAGTGTTGCTAGTTTCTTTTTATTTTATGAAAAGTAAAGATGCACCAATTGCAGATTTCTTGGCCGACTCAGATTGTTTTTTGTGTGACCTGCCAATTCCGATTTTCTTACTAAGAACTATAACTGACAGCATATACAAACAAAAATCAACTTTTCTTCAATGCAAAATATTATCTTCACAATAAAATAAATGATTAAACTTTGAGGTACAAATAATTAACTGAAAATGAGTTTACCTGACATATTTTACCTTAGCAGACAAAAGCAGGTGCAGCAGATTCATATATCAAAACAAATGTCTGTTACTTACCTCATTTTCCATTATGTTTTTAAATTCACCAGATGACAGGACATCAACCCTTTTCTCTTTTTCTCTTGTCTCCATAATTTTCCTTGTAACTGCTCCTACTGAGGCTGCTGGCTTGTGGCTGGCTCTGAGCTCTGGATAGCTTTAGCCACTTTGCCTTTGTTAGCTTAAATGTTGATGTGCAGCTGGGCGGGGGTGCTGGAAGAGTCAGATTCGGTTTGTTGTTATGAATGTTTTGGTTCTGGTCCCCCCACGGTTTACTTTGGCGAACTTTGTGTCTCCACTCACAGTGAGGTGCTTCCACACTAACAAAATGTTAGCGTGTGGCTGTGAGTCTGCGCGCAACTATTTGCCTGTGCCACTGTGCCTGTGTTGCGCATGCGTGAAACGGACTGGCTCGTAATTGGACATATGATAGGCTGACCGGCCGGTTAGCGGTCCAGGCTGAGCATGCTGGAAATTGGATTCTGGTCCCTAGTCGGTCGATCGGTGCATCTCTCATGAAGAGCCAACCTTTTGTTGCAGTTTATCTACAAGCTTGCTTTTATGATGTTTGAAGTTACATTTCTAATTGAATCTGATAGTATATATATACAGCTCTGGAAAAAATTAAGAGACCTCTTTGTGTAGTTGTAAAATCATTCAGTTAGCCCTGCTATCACACAAGATCATCTGTGTACTATGGGTCCAATGGAGACTTTAGACCTTGTGTTTGAGTGATCACCTGCTAAAGTTTGATGTAATTACTTTTCCCTTCTCTCTCCTCTAGGGTGTGCAGGAGAGGGCGAACTTGACCTCCCCACTTCTTTCTAAGGAGGATCCCATTTTTAGTTCATTGTCTCATAAGCTGGGTCGGAGTGTTGACGAGGTGGGCCATCACATCCATCAAGGTCTGCTGAGGGTAAGGGTCTCGCTGTAAAACATTTGCTCAATATTACTGTTTCATATAAGTATTCAAAAAACAATTAAGAAGAAGCCTGTTTCATAGAAAAGGTAAAGAACAGAAAATTCATGTTGTTTCCGTTTACAAACCTGCCTTTTTTTGCATGTGTGTTTATCTGACTTCCCTCCAGTCAGCAACCCCTCAATTTGCATTGTTCTGAAGATAGGTTTATGACACCCAAATATTGAAGCAATAGTCACTGAGTACAAGCCAAGAAACATTCAGAGTATCAGTGAGCCCTATTAAGCAGGTTACAAAGCTCTGTTGTCCATTGGAACAAAATGGTATTGGGGGGGGGGAAAACTGAGATTCTATAGAGTCTTAAAATGAACCTTTTCTTTCTTTCTTTTTTTTTTGGAAGACATTTTAAAAAAAAAAAGTGCATGATTTCAGGATTGTGTGTTTCAGAATTCATCGTCCTGGGTGCTGTACAACATGGCGTCATTTTACTGGCGTATGAAGAATGAGCCTCAGAAGGCCGTGGACTGTGTTGTGCGCGCTCTGCATTTCTCCCCAAGGTACTGTGAGGCTGGTCAGAAGAGTTTTGCAGTAGTATTTAGTTTATTGCATGAGATTGCTCACATGTGTGTCTGTGTGGTTGTTGTTCCTGTAGGCAGCATAAGGATATAGCCCTGGTCAACATGGCCAACATCCTGCATCGTGCCCATTTCTCAGCAGATGCTGCTATTCTTGCCCATGCAGCCCTTGACCTTACTTCAGATCTCTTCACCAGCCACTACACCTTGGGCAACATTTATGCTGTAAGTTAAAGGGAAATCTTTCTGCTGCAGTGAATCTTTAAAGGTTAGCATTAGCTTCTAGACAACCATTGAGTGTTTTATCACAGCTTTTGTTTCCTGAACTTGGCCACACACTCTGAAAATATTCATGATCACAAAAATGAACTGTTTGAGTAAAATTATCCAGTAAAAATCTATTATTATTTAGATACAGTTAGGTCCATAAGTATTAATACAATTACACATTTTTTTTCTTTTAATTTGCCTCTGTACACCACCACAGTGGATTTTAAATCAGACAATCAAGATGTGAGTGAAGTCCAGACTTTCAGCTTTAATTCAAATGTGTTGCATGAACTGGTTAGGAATTACAACCATATAATGTATTTTATGCTGCAATTTTATATACAGTTTCCAGTTTTCAGAGGCTTAAAATTCATTGGACAATTGACTGATAAGCAGTTTCATGGCCAAATGAGTCATGTTCTCTCATAATTACATGGCAGATTAGGCAGATAAACGATCTAGAGATATTCCAAGTGTTGAACTTTTGAATATGAGGTCCAAAGACATGTTGATACAAGTGAAGGAGGCCATCATTAGGCTGAAAAACCAAAAGAAACCTATCAGAGAGATAGCTAGTGGCCAAATCAGCAATCCGGGACATTGTTAAAAAATGTGATTGCACTGGCGGTCCAGCAACAGCAAAATACTTGGAAGACCATGGAAGACAACTGCAGTGGATGATCACAGAAATCTTTCCTTGGTTAAGGCAAACACCTTCACGACATTTGGGTGATCCAAAGCACCACAACATGGTGGAGGCAATGTTATGGCATGGGCGTCTATGGCTACCAGTGGAACCAGGTCACTACTGTTTATTGATGATGTGACTGCTGATAGAAGCAGCAGAATGATTATGAAGTGTGCAAGACTATACTCTCTGCTCAGATTCAGCCAAATGCTGCAAAACTGATCAGACAGCGCTTCACAGAGCAAATGGATAATGACCCAAAGCAAACTGCAAAAGCAACCCAAAGGTTTCTAGTTAGTATTAATAGAAAACAATATTTATGACTATAAATGTATTTACAATCAAGACCTATAAAATAATTTTCATATTTACAGGGAGTACCAGCATTTTATGAAACTCCTTTTTATATAACATTTCAGATTGAATCCACAGAGCTTTATATCAGTGTACTACACATATTTTGAGTCTGTTTATTGTGCTGTTCTGGTCGCAAAGAGTTTCTACATTAAACCACTGCTATATCTATGGTATTTTATGTCTCCTCTTCTGTTGCTGTCTGACTAGATGCTTGGGGAATACAACCACTCGGTGCTGTGTTACGAGCAGGCGCTGCAGGCCCAGCCAGGCTTTGAGCAGGCCCTGAGGAGGAAACATGCTGTGCTGTGTCAGCAAAAACTGGAGCAACGCCTGGAAGCCCAGCACAGGTACGCAAGCATTTGTACACACTCTCTAGGTGATTTGGTTGTTTTTAATGCATGTTTTTGTTATTGATAATGACAAAAAAGCTTTGCACAGAAAATGTAGTATCATTCAGTGTATGCTGAGTTTGTTTCGTGATTACAAGAAATGCGCTTAGACTGATCCGCAGGAAAGTCAGAATGTGTACGTAAAATAAGTTCAGAGCTGGCGCAGTGTCAGTGTGTTGCTCACGAATGCAGAATGGATTATTTTTACAGGTATCCTGCTATCCATTTCTGCCAACTGTCCTGTTTTTCTCCTCCTCGTTTTCCATATTTATAGATCCCTGCAGCGGACACTGAATGAGTTGAAGGAGTACCAAAAGCAGCATGACCACTACCTTCGCCAGCAGGAGGCGCTGGACAAACACAAGCTGCTGCAGGAAGAACAAATCCTTCGCAACATTATCCATGAAACCCAGATGGCCAAAGAAGCCCAACTTGGTGAGATGCCATGTACAGTAACTAAACGAGAACAGAACAGAACTAAGAACATTTGGAATAATCATGAGGTGTGCAAATGTTGTAATCACACAGTTCGGTTAATTAATTTTGTGCATTATAGACACAACATATTACATTCTACACTGGAGCTGTGGTTTAACACGTCCTATACTAAATAAATACAGATGTTTATAATCATCAAGAAGTGACATGGTCAGCCAGGTGCTTCACAGTGAATTGATATGTATCAACAATGAGAAGGGCAAAGGTTACCCACTGGCCTAGTAAAGCTGTCGAGGTGGAGTAGAGATAAATGTAATGATGTGGAACTCGTCAGTGTACGGAAGCATGAATAAGCAAGTTCACAATGTGAGCTGCTTGACAATCTGTCAAGTCACATTATTCTAGCTTTGAATACCATGCATATTGAGACAAACATATTGGTTGATCTTTAAGTGTAGATGTGGTCCATAAAAATAGCTACCTGGTCTAAGGAAGCTCTGAAGAAAGTTGCTTTTTTTTAATTTATTTTTATTTTTTATTTAAAATGGCCAGCGATGCCTAGTTGCAAAAAGAAGTTTGGGAAAACAACCTAGGGCTGCACAGTTACTCTCAATCACGATTTTGGCTTCTCACAATTGAACATGATTGAGCGATATTAAAAATGCATGCTCTGCCAATAGTACGCAAAGCTAAACCAAATCAAGTGCTCCCTAAATCAGCACCTGACCATGTGCCGATGTGTGCCAATCACAGCTGTTAACTGCACTGCGCAACTTTTCTTGGACTAGTCTGGACAAGTAACACTAAGTTAAAAGACAGATATAAAACAAAATTGAAATACCTGGCACAGGAGAAGACGAAGAGCTTGTCCCTCGAAGCGAATCATCATCCATTGCTTGGAAATACTTTGGATTTAGTGCAAGTGATGTTAACCAAAAACAAATTATATGCAAAAAAGTAGAGTTGTGTCTGCACTGCAAAAAACACCACAAACTGCAGTATACTTGATGCATGAAGGCCAAGAAAAACAATGCAGTGGTTGCTAACATGAATCATCCAACATCAACTCAGACCAATGCAGTCGTATTTGGCCAAAGATAGGTTTCCAATAAACACAGTGAGTAATGAAGGCTTCAGGAAACACAAAAGATATGTTATCCCCTCATGCAATTACTGTTCCAAACTGGCAAAACCTGCGCTGTATGCAAAACGTCGCAGGGGAAATGTAGAGGGTTCTCACAACTGTTCAGTACTTTGCTACGACTTTTATTCACATATATCATGCAGGTACAAGGATTGGAGGGAAAGACTTTATATTTTGCTTGTAGGAGATGCACTTAGGTCAGGTGAATAAACATCTTATTTGTCTGCAAAGATGTTTTAATTAACAGTAATGTAGCACAACGTAAAAGTGAAAGCAGTGCTCTGTTGATTTAATTTTGTGTTAAGTTTTGGTACAATTTTCTTATTTATAATTTTTTATTTTTCTTGTAAGAGATGCACTGAATTTTGTCCGTCTTTTATGACCAGTCTATGAGTGTATAGAATAGCATCTGAGAATTTTCCGTCGTGTGATTCAGGGAACCATCAGATGTGTCGGCTGGGTCAGCAGCAGCGCAGCCTCTACTGCCCGTTTGACCTGCCTGTGCGCTACCACCGGGGTGATCTGTTTGAACATGTCCAGTATGTCCAAGTGAGTCTTTGGAAAATGCATTTCACAAAAAAATGTAGACATCAAAAATGACAAATTGCCACAAAAAGATATATATTCACCAAAGTAGCTACTGTTCGCCTTAATGACAGATTTGCACACTGTTGTCAGTATCTTAACCAACTTTATAAGGAGTTCAGTTTACTGGTGATTCTAGTCAAGATAATTGGCATAATTTCTTCTCTTCTTAATGACTTTGAAACTATCTTTTTTTTTTTTTTTTTTTATTCCAAGTCATGTT
>VUQI01010486.1:2361-18136 GCA_015106735.1 Paratilapia polleni
CTATGTATTGGAGGTCTGCCAGTATCGAATAAAACAAAATATACTGATTGGACACTGATTACTTGTGAAGTGTGGTAAATGAATGTAAACTATTGATATAAATAGTAATAATAATAATAATAATAATAACAATAATAATGTTAATTTGAAAGCTGTACAAACTCGTTGAGAGTTGGATTGATAGGAAAACAACACATTTCAATATGTTTTGTGTGCAAGTATCTTAATTTAAAAGCAAAATGACTAAAGCTTTCAGATAAATGTAGTGAGTGTAAAGTACAGAATTTACCTTTGAGATGTAATTGAGTAAAAGTGTCATGAAAAGAAAAGACCCAAGTAGACTGAAAATGCCTCGAATTTGCACTTAAGTAAATGTAGTTACATTTCTCCACTGGATTTGTTAATGCAACACTATATATATAAATGTATTTCACTAAAATGTAACAATCTTTACATATATTGCCACTATTAAATTTATTACATAAATAAATACAAATCGTGTTTACCAAAAGTGTATTATGTGTGTATTTTGTATTTTAAGGCACAAGGACAATGTAATGAGAGGTTAAGAGAAAATTGTGGTTTTTGTTACATGAAAATATATCAGTGCATAATCTTACTGTCAGTATTTTTAATCAAGACTCTGATCTTCCCCTACCTTTAATCAGGTTCTGTGAATATCCTATATAAAATATTATTAATGCATTAGTTGCACAAATTGATCACCTAGACGTGAGAAAATATAAAAACTCTAGGGTACAAGTAAACGTTTGCTAAATTCACTGAGTTCCTTTTTAAAAGCAAACCTGCCAGTGTGCTGTCTTCACTGTGCTTGAGAAATTTAACATTCAGCATTGTCAGAGTTCTCATCACATTTTCTCAGATTCTGATTTTCAAAATGCTTCTAACCTGAGACCACAACACACTTACGCTCTTTAACAGTAACCAGTTCAGTGTGTGTATGTTGTTGTTGTTGTGATGAGAGTAGCTGCCATCACAGAGTTACAGAGTGAGGTTCTCAGCTTTGATACTTTAGCTTCTTCCTACTGCTCCATGACTGCTGGCTTGGTAAACGGACACCACATGTGTGAGTTTGTGTCAGCAGGACTCTTGTTACTGCTGGTGGAGCGGATACAGGCTACAGCAAAGGTAATGTTGCCTTCACGGCCCTCTCTAAACTCCGATATCGGAAATGTCCAAGACAAAAGACATCCTGTTGCAAGTTTCTTAAGTGAGATACATGTGCCTGGCAGATAAAGTAGTAAAAATGTATGTGTCTGTAATAAACAACATGTTTTGGAGAGGAAAAGAAATAAAAAAGGAAATATTTTAAGAGTCAACAAGCAATTGTATAGACTTTATATAAATATGTAGTCTTTTTATACAGCGTGTTTAAAGCCTCTAAGGCTTTAAACACAATAAAATTTTACAGTGAAAGTAGGAATGACGAGGTTTTCTTGGAAAACATAAAAGTAACCAACATGAAGTTGTCAATGCATCGTTTATGATTATTCTTAGCATTCACTGCATTCAGCAATATGAATGTTTTATTAGATGTGAAATAAGAGCTTCTATTGATTAAAAAAGTAGAATATAATTAAGTGGTAACCACTAGAACCCAGTGTATTGTTTTGGTTTGAATGCTTCAAACACAGATGTCAGTCTAAAAACAAACAAACAAAAAAAACCTTTTCCTTTAAAATAATATGTTGGTGGTTTTTTGGTATCTTTATAATGACCTGATTTTTTTTTTTTTTCTGGGGATTCCTTTGTTTTACTTTTTTCTGACACTACTTGAAGGCAACGTTCACCTCAACAGAGATCGATCTGAGCCGCGCATGCGTCTAATCTACGGATCCCCAGTGCTCGCACCACAGTAGATCCTATAATTAAAACAGGGAAAATGCGGAGAAGTGTGAGGAGATAAGGTGGCTAACGGAGCTGGTGAAAGCGGATGTTGTGACAGCTGCAGACACCGGACAACGCTGCGGTCAGAGGCTTAACCAGTGCCGTTTGCTGCCGCATACTTCAGAGAGGCTGCACAAACTCCTGGAGCTGCCCAAGGTAGGAGTCTCTTCCCCCCGCTGCCCTTCAGCGCTGTAGCCGCTGGTGTCCACCGCGGAGCTGAAAGTGCAGCAGTGTGTCCCACACTGTGAGTGTCTGGGAGCTTTAACAAGTGAAGCAAAGCTTTTCATTTCTGCCACTGTCACTGAGCCTTTACAAGGTGATGAACTATTTTCCCCCACTACAGTAAACTGACCTGTGATCAGCGTCAGTGAAACCAGTGGATCTGTGCTCAGCGGTCATTCGGGAAGCCTGATAACCCTTTCATCAGTGTATGTTCATGTTAGCATAGATGGACGACGTGGGAGGGCCCACAAAATCATAACTACATTATTTAATAGCTCTTATATTCATTCAAAATGTGAACATCTGATGTTAACATTGAGGAGTTCTTCATCCTTTGTTTTAAAGAGCAACCCTGTCTTAAAATCTAGTTTTAATTACTGCCTGACTAATAATGAATTTACACTACAGAAAATTCAGTAACAAGCAATTAAATTCTTCATAGTATTATTAATTAACAAGTTCTAAATGTGTATTACATCATGTTGCCCTGTTTTTCTGTTTTCATTGAAATTATCCCTCAATATCTTCTTTTCTCACTCACCTTCATGGCATTTGCTTTTCCTCTTGCTCATGATGACACTCGCTGTGAATAAAAGCTGACTGTGATAAAACTGCTCAAACACTAGTAATGCTCTTTATCTAACTGTAGTTTATCAAGCAACTACAGTTAGACAGCACACTTTACAAATATGCACTGAATGAAAGCACATGCTGTCTTCATAAAGTACACTTACATCTATAAACACAGATGACTGACACTTTATTTAGAATTACTCTCAACTTTTCTCATTTAATGTTATTTAATCACTGGCAAGTCAATCTACGTATAGATCAGATTTAAACCTTTGTGCTTTTTATTTATTTATTGATTTTATGTTGTTATTATTATTGTTATAATAATTATAATAATAATTATAATTATTATTATTACTATTAGTAGTAGTAGTATTGTAATATTCAGTATGGTATTAAGTCATATTTCATGTTTGAAAATAGCTAATGGGAACATTAATAGGTCCTGACTGTATGCAAAGCTGGATAAGTAGAATGATACTATTCTGTTTTCCTGCTTTTTATTACACAGTGAGACACTGACTATTTCCAGCAGCTGATCAACTGCTTCTGCTGGGCAATGCAACATTGCTTGAACATACCATCTGCAGAATTGCAGTACAACATAATACTAGAAGCAGCAGTGATAATGGCATGATTGCCATTATATTTGAGAATGATTATTTGGCATGGTTGCCTGTCATATCACAACACAATTCTTTATATGTTTGTATAGCAAAATATTGGGGGCAGGAACATCTTGAGCATATGGCATAAGAATATATGTGGGGATGTGTCCCCACCAAAAGATATTTAGATTAAATATTTAGGGCCAGGGTTAGGAAATTGTTCGTGGTATAAAATCACACATGGAAAGCAAAAAATGTGTGATGATGACAAGCCAAGTCATTCATACAGCATTTCATGTTACCAGGCTGACATGCCACATGAATGCCATGCCAATATCTGTTCAGTTGTGATGGCACTCTGCTACCTGTACTTTAGACAGGTGAAAGTATTGTAAAAGGTCATACCAGTATGTCTCTAAAAGTGTGGTTCCGTTCATACATGGATATTTGATTTTAGTTTTCAGCTTGTTTTTTATGTATATAAGAGCTGAATAGGAAAAATGGGATTTTCTTTCTACCACAGGACTGTTACTCTTACTGTATTTGTACTTGTTACTTAACAATCTTTAAATATTACAGGTTTCACCAGACTGGCTTGCTTTAACTTTGAGTTAACTTCTCCTCATGGGTGTCACAGTATGGGAAGGTGGAATATGGCCATTGTTTGTACAAATATCAGTATCTTTTTTAAATTTCTGTTAAGCTCTTTCACTCAAATTTTGCAGGTTATAGGGGGCATCAAGGTGTTTGGAACATACACTCACCAGACACTTTATTAGGTATGCCTTGCTCGTACCAAGTTGGATTAGCTTAGAACTGCCTTAATTCTTCATGGCATAGGTTCAACAAGGTGCTGAAAACATTCCTCAGAGATGTTTGGATAGTTAACAGGAGAGATTTGGGATCTAGAGATGCTTCACTCTTGGATCTGATCTTGTGTCTGGTGATTGCCATCTTGCCTGTCTGGAGTAGGTGGGCTGTTAACTATCATCAACTACATTCTGCAAAGATGCCAAAATTGCCCCCTATTTTCAACTTGTGGAGTTGTATACTCTGTATACTTTGCCATCTTAAAAAATGGACAAACCACCTTTGAGTGTTGGGATTGCAGCATTGGTGGTGCTTCTCTGGCTGATGGGGGAAATCTGCAAAGTTAATTTGCACTATCCTGTTATTATGGGGACATATCCATCTTAATCCTGGGACTGGAAATAAACAAATACAGAACGGCCATCTGTTCTTCATTAATCCATCGCAGTGACTCCTGAATTTCTCTCAATTGATCAGTAAAGTGCTACTGACAGACACACTGATGGACTGATGACAGTCAGCCTGAAACTTGATGAAATCATGAGGAACCTATTACAGACTGCCTCATGCACATCCGGCTCACGTGCAGACAAATGCACGATGTTGAAACAACAGAAAACAAAGCTTCAGACTGTAAATCATGCTAAAGAACTTTGGGACCTGAAAGTTAAACCTAAAGGGATTTTCAGTGGACACTTGAATATAAGGAGTGTTGTATCAAAGACTGAACAACTTGAGCACTTGCTGATGGACTCCAGTTTGTGTCTTTCTGAGACTTGGTTAACCCCTCCAATTCCATTGAGTGTTTTTAACATATCAGGATATAAAGTTTTTAAACGAGGTCAAGTACACGGCAAAAGGGGGAGGGGTCATGATACATGTTAAAGATAGTATCAAAGTGAACAAATTGAATTGTTGAATTGTATTTCTGTCAAAAGTCGCGTGCAAGATAAAACATAATTAAGAGCAAATAATTTCATTTCATGGGCGCAGGTATTCATTGCCACTGGTGCAATTAAATTCCTCGCATGTAAATTCAACAACCTGCGCGTGTAGAACTCAACAGCCACACGCACAAAGAAGCCATCACGCACGCGGGAGTGTCTGCTTTGCGAGCACCTACAGCAGATTCACACTCTCACAGACAGCTCTGCTCTCGAAGCTGAATTCTGCTTGCTGAATCAACCTGTCTTTTGACAGTTTGGAGGGTGGAGCCCAAAGGAAGAAGGGTCCTAATGTGATTGGTCACTTTCAAAGCAGTGAGGACACAGCCTCTGTGATTGACAGGTTCAGTTTACGGTGTTAAACCGAGTTACACCATAGCGGCAACAAAAGCGTTGTTTATACGGTATTTGTTTACAATTTGGAAAATGAAGTTTGCCCAATAGATTATCAACAGTTATTTCTTTTTACTGTGTAGCAGTGGAAATACTGACAGCTATCACTGGACTACTTTAACACTTAAGAAATCTTAAAAACCAGAGGATTCTGCGGCAAGTTCTGAACCCTTTGCACTGCTGTCCCATTAGTTTGTTGTACAATATCATATACTTTTTATGATTAAAACAAACAAAAAAACCCTCATAATGAGGATCAGGAAAGGAAGTGTGCATGAGGATCTAGCAATCAAAACTTTGGCCAAACTAGTCAAGTCAGTTTATTTAAATAGCAATTTAAATACAACAGATGTTCACCAAATTGCTGCACAACAAGTAAAAACCTCAAAAAACAATACAAATGATTTAAGAACAAAAAAGATAAAAATAATAATTTAATAAATAAAGAATAGAGAAATAATATAAAATGATAATGGTAAATAATAAAAAACAATAATGTAATAAAAGTAAAAGAGACTCACTGGAGAAAATGACACAGTAAGTTAAAGCTAGTATGAAGCTGAAAAGGCTAATGAAAAAGAGTATGTTTTCAATTGGGATTTGAAGACTTTTAGTGAGGTAGGTGACCTAATCTTAAGAGGGAGACGATTCCAGAGTTTTGGGGCTGTGACTGAGAATGCACGGTCACCTGTACAAGCTAATCGGGAATTTGGAATTACTAGAAGGTGCTGATCAACAGGCCTAAGTGAACGGCATGGGACATAGGATTGTAAAAGATCTGCTAAATAACATGGAGGGAGCCCATGTAAGCACTTATATGTGAGCAACAGTATTTTAAAATTGATCCTGTACTTCATAGGAAGCCAGTGCAACGATTTAAGAACAGGTGAAATATGATCACGCTTCAGTGTACCTGTCAGGAGTCTAGCAGCTGCATTTTGAACCAGCTGAAATCATGTTATAAGTGTTTTGCTCAAACCAACATATAACAAATTGCAGTAATCCAGTCTAGATGTAATGAAAGCATGAATGACTTTCTCTAGTTCGTTAATAGAAAGAAATGGTCAAATTTAAGAGAGGAATCAAAGATAACACCAAAATTTTTTACTTGAGGTTTAAGATATGATGCCAGGGGCCCAAGATCTGAAGAGGTAGTGGGAAATGTAGCTGCCTGCCAATGAGTGGGATGAATCACTAAAATGTCAGTTTTATTATCATTGAGGTTAAGGAAATTTTGTGAGAGCCAGATTTTAACCTCAGTTAGACAGCAGGTTCAAGATTTTGCAGAGGAGTTGGAGCCAGGTTTAAGAGGCAGGTAAATCTGGGTATCATCTGGATAAAAGTGGTAAGCAACATGATGTTTTTTAAATATAGACCCAAGTGGTAGCATGTATAATGAAAACAGAACTGGACCGAGGATGGAACCGTGAGGTACGCCACAGGTTAAAGAGGCAGTGTTAGAAGAATAACTGCCAATGCAGAAAAGGACCTGTTACTCAAATAAGACTTGAGCCAGTTCAAGGCAGTGCCACAAATACCAATACAATGCTCAAGACAAGAGATTGAGATGTTGTGTTCCACTGTGTCAAATGCAGCAGTAAGATCCAGTAATACAAGTAGAGCAGATTCACCAGCATCAACAATACATAAGAGATCATTACAAACTCTTAAAAGAGCAGATTCTGTGCTGTGATGAAATTTAAAGCCAGACTGAAAAACCTCACCAATATCATTGTTTTGTATGAAAGACTGCACCTGCTGGAAAACCACTTTCTCCAATACTTTAGTTGAAAAGAGGAGAGTAGAGATTGGTCTAAAATTTGATGGATGTGTGGGGTCAAGATTTATTTTCTTGATGAGAGGACATACAATTGCATGTTTAAAGTAGGCTGGCACTGTCCTTGAGACTAAACAAGCATTTATAGTTGTCAGAATTGATGGCCCAGTGACATGAAAAACTTGTTTAAACAGACGAGAGGGAATGATGTCTGATTTACATGTAGCGGGCTTTAACCTGTCTACAAAATTAGGTAGAGCAGAAAGTGAAACAGGCTCAAAGTGATCAAATACAGGAGTGAAGGTAGAAGAGCTGGGTGGATCATTAGTGAACGATGTAGCATTAGTTCTGAGAAGTGAAGGAGACACACTTGGAAAAATAGAGTTAGTGGGGTTAAGGACAATTAATTGTATTGAGGAGGATTCTTTGTCTTTTGGAGTGAGTAGAAATCACGTCAGAGGAGTATTTGTTTCTTGAGACCTTGGCAGCCTCCTGATATCTGTTTAGAGAAATTCTTAAAATTTTGTAAGATACTTGCAATTTATCTTTTTTCCACTTTCTTTCTGCCCAAGTACACTCATTTAGCCAAGGCTGATGTTTTAATTTAGAGCGGTATGATCTCAAAGGAGCAACAGAATCAAGGACGGCAGTGCAATTAGTGTTAAAAGACTTTAAGGATTCTTCTGCATGTAGATAAGATGGAAGAGATAAGACTTGACTGGTCAGCACAGAGTCTCTGTAAGCTATAGCGAACCTCAGGAACATTGATTTAAAAAATGATGGGCATGTGATCAGAGAAAGTAGCATCCTCAACACTGCAGATATGCAGATAAGTGATAGAACCAAATCAAGCTGTGTGGCCCAGCACACAGCTTGTGTAGTAGGTCCAGTGACTAACTGTTCAATGTTAAAAGACTCAATAAGATTTAAATGGTAAATGGACTGGTACTTATATAGCGCTTTTCTACTCAGTTTTGTGTACTCAAAGCGCTTTATACTGCAGGCCACATTCACCCAGTCACACATACATTCATACAGCACTTTTATCTATACTTAAGTACTAACATTCACACACACTCACACGAATGCATCGGGAGCAATGTGGGGTTCAGTATCTTGCCCAAGGATACTTCAGCATGCAGATTAGGGGAGCCAGGGATCGAACCACTGACCTTCCAATTAGTAGACGACTCGCTCTACCTCCTGAGCCACAGCTGCCCAATTGGCTTTAAAGGACAACAAACATGAATGTTAAAATCACCAAGAATTAAAATGCTGTCATATTTAGGCACAATTTCAGTTAAAAATTCAGAAAAATCTTGAATAAAATCATTGCTAGATTTAGGTGAATGATATACCAGGACACAAAGTATTCTCTTAGGCTGTACGAGTTCAAACAGCTGCAGTTCAAAACTAGAGAAAACTTCACTTTTCACTGGGTGGCAGGAAAATTCATTCTTAAAAACTGAAGCCAGACCCCCTCCCCTGCCGGTTAACCTGGGAGAATTAATAAATCCACATTTATCAGGCAGAAGTTCAGAAAAAGCGCTGGACTCACCAGTCAGCCAGGTCTCAGTCACACAGAGTATATCCAGTCCACGAGAGGAAAAAAAGTAATTTAATATAAAGGTTTTGTCGGTGAGTGATCTGGCATTCACCAGGGCCATACGGATTGGAACTGGTTTACCATCAGTTTTAGTGCTATGGCTAAGTGGACGAAGATTGTGATCATTCACTCCCCATCAAAGGTGACTGTAGGTCTTGTAAGGTGAGTACAAAACCGTGATTACAGTTTGAATAGGGAAAAGGAGCAGAGGAGGTGACGAAACATGGTGTCAGCAGGGGGGGCTAGGGTAGATTGTGTTGGACTACTGAATGACTATAGAGGAAGTGGAAGGGAGAACTCTAGACACACGTGTAGCTTGTAAACAGTCAGTTACGTATATACGTACATAGGACTAAATTGTGTATTGGAAGTTGGCAGTGAGTAAATTTTCTCTCTGCTTATTAAGATGAAGGCTGTCTTTTCTAAAGAGGTAATGGCGATTCCAGAACAGGTTGAAAATGTCAATAAAGCCAACTTTGTGCACCCTAGAAGTTAACTGAAAACATGAAAATGAGAATCTTGAACTGAAGCAATCACATCCACGACCGAGACTAGGGATAGGGCCAGATATAAGCACAGACATTGCAACTGTTTTAAGATAGTCTACCAGAGAACTAAAGTCAGAATTCGTCACTTCTGACTGCCGTCGGGCAGTGTCATTAATACCTATATGAACAATAATTCTTTTTATTGAGGTGGGGAGTGTAGGTAGAAATAATTTAAATTTAACTAATATGTCAGGAGCTGTGGCACCGGGGAGACAGTGTGAGGTAGCGTTAAAAAAACGATACCCCTTATTAAGGAGTCACCAATTATCAAGGTAGAGCGAGAGAAGTGGATGAGTTGAGGGCTGAGGACGATCATGACAGCTGGTATTTGCATCTGGTTGACATATGGGAGTAGAAGAAGGACAAGACAGCTGATCAGCAGAAACGTGTTTCCCAGAACTCGTGTCAGATGAGCATTTTGATCACCGGCGAGGATGAACAAAGGGATTACTGTCTTTACCAATCTGTAAATTCTGCGGTGGTATTCCCGGTGGATGGTTGGAGGGCTTCGAGAGGACAAGTTCATCCAGGACAGAAAACCTGTTCCTGAGCTGCAGTTCAGGTGGATGGGGAGATGAAGAGTGTCTTCCTCTGTTTTTATTGCCAGCCATGGTCCAGTGGTTCGCAGATACAGGAGTGGAACAGGGCAAGGCATCTTGCAGCACCACAGTGGAAGTGCGGCCTGCGACAACTGTTGTTGGATGAATAGAGCTGACCACAGAGGTGGAGGGAAGCCAAGGGAGTATTACTTCCAAAGATGCTGGGTTGGCAAAGGCTCCAGCTGGAGCCCTGCCTCCACACACCACTGTGCCAGAATCATTGGGATGAGTTTCATGGACACTATTTCCTTGGACGATGGATTGATGTAGGATCGCTATCCTTTTAGCCTGTTCCACAGCAATGTCAGTGAAACTGTTAAGAAGCTCAGTTTTTTGTTTGAGGTCCAGGGATAACCTTTGCACGTCATCCTTTAGACTGGATATGTCCTTAGTTGCATTATTGTATTGGAGGAATTTTTCACATGTATATCCATTGGGTCTTTCATAGAGCTGTATGTCTTCTTCGGAAATCCCAGCTTTAAACATTTTACAACAGATGCAAAGTAGCAACAGAGACTTGTCTGTTCCTGTTGAGACAGGTACATCCTGACCACGTGACATAATAGAGACATACACTGCTCATAAACACGGAACACTTTTTAATCAGAGTATATCAGAGTATAGCATCAAGTCAATTAAACTTCTGGGATATGATATTGATCTGGTAATTTAAGTAGCAGACGGGGTTGATAATCCATTTCAGCTGCTTTGGTGTTAATGAAATTAACAACAGGTGCACTAGAGGGGCAATAATGAGATAACCCCCCAAAAGAAGGAATGGTATTACAGGTGGAGGTCAGACATTTTTTTCCCTCCTCTTCTTTTCTGGCTGATTTTTCACTAGTTTTGCATTTGGGTAGGGTCAGTGTCACTACTGGCAGCATGAGGAACCTGGACCTTACAGAGGTGGCACAGGTAGTCCAACTCCTCCAGGATGGTACATCAATACGTGCCATTGCCAGAAGGTTTGCTGTGTCACCCAGCAGTCTCAAGAGCATGGAGGAGATTCCAGGAGACAGGTGGTTACTCTAGGAGAGCTGGACAGGGCCATAGAAGGTCCTTAACCTATCAGCATGACCAGTATCTGCTCCTTTGTGCAAAGAGGAAAAGGATGAGCACTGCCAGAACCCTACAGAATGACCTCCAGCAGGCCACTGGTGTGAATGCCTCTGACCAAACAATCAGAAACAGACTTCAAGAGGGTGGCCTGAGGGCCCAACGTCCTCTAGTGGGCCCTGTGCTCCCTTCCCGGCTGCATGGAGCTCGATTGGCATTTGCCATAGAATACCAGAATTGGCAGGTCTGCCACTTGTGCCCTGTGCTTTTCACAGATGAGAGCAGGTTCATCCTGAGCACGTGACAGATGTGAAGGGGTCTGGAGAAGCCGTGAACATTAATAAACACTTAAAAACCTTTTTGTTTAACCAGGCTTTTTGTTGATATTTTTACTGATTTAATTTATTCTGTATCTTAACTTGTTTTTGTATTGTTTTTATGGCACTTAATTTTTCTTATTTATTTTACTGTATTTTGTGTACAGCGCTTTGTGGCCACTTGTCTGTGAAAGGCGCTTTATAAATAAATGATACTTACTTACTTACTTACTATGCTGCCTGTAACATCGTTCAGCATGACCAGTTTGGTGGTGGGTCAGTGATGGTCTGGGGAGACATATCCATGGAGGGACGCACAGACCTCTACAGGCTAGGCAACAGCACCCTGACTTCCATTAGGTATCGGGATGAAATACTTGGACCCATTGTCAGACCCTACACTGGTGCAGTGGGTCCTGGGTTCCTACTGGTGCACATCAATGCCCGGCCTCATGTGGCGAGAGTATGCAGGCAGCTCCTGGAGGATGAAGGAATTGATACTACTGACTGGCCCCCAGGCTCGCCTGACCTAAATCCAGTAGAACACCTCTGGGACATTATGTTTCTGTCCATCCGACACTGCCAGGTTGCGCCTGAGACTGTCCAGGAGCTCAGTGATGCCCTGGTCCAGATCTGGGAGGAGATCCCCCAGGCATGCATACAAGCGTATGGGGGCCATGCAAACTACTGAGTACCACTTTGAGTTGCTGCAAGGAAATTTTGGCAAAATGGACTAGCCTGCCGCATCATTATTTCACTTTGATTTTTAGGGTGTCTTTGAATTCAGCCTAGGTTGATAATTATAATCATTTCCATCAAACAATGTGGCATCCTTTCATTCCTAACACATTACCCAGTCCATATCAGTATAGATATCCAGCATGATTTTTTTCCCCCACTGAGACCTGATGTGTTTTCAAAGTGTTCCTTTAATTGTTTTGAGCAGTGTATATATGTGCCAGCAAAAGGTTGCTCAGTCTGCAGCAAATACATGTAATGGCACATACCGTAACCGGGACATGAGTGCTTCAAAACTTGCCTCAGAATTCTCCAGTTTTGAAGATGTTTTTTTAGTATCAAAGTGAAGCCAGTGATAAATCAATATATCCACAGTGCACAGTAGATATAACAGGAATAGTTACTGGTAATCTTCACTTTGCAAAAAGTCAACAAATCCTCAAGACAGCAACCTAACCCAAAGTTACTGATGTGTGTAGCACAGATCAACTCTTTCATGGGGATTTTTGATTTATTCATAAAAAGATACACTATGCAAAGGCAAATATTTTACTTTGAACTTCTTTTAAAGTTCTAATCCTATTTAGTAGAATTAATATGAACTAATGATGGTGCCGCCCTACGTGGCAGCCTCTTCAGTAGATCCTTGCTCTTTCTGTTCACTTCTGATCACCTCCTATCACTTATATCACCTGGATATGGACCTTTACATGCTGAGACTCATTTATTCAAGTAATCAGTTACGAACGCTGAGAACAAAGTATTGTGCCTGTGCAGTTCCCCATTTACCTGACGAGGTGAAGAGGCTGTATCGTGGCTGCAGAGCTGGTGCTAAGCTAAGGGCTAAGCGGCTAGCGAAGAAGTGGCAATATAAGCCCTCGGTACCTTCTGTGATTTTGGGAAATTACTGATTAATTACTGAATAGTTGATTACTGAATAAGATCAACAAATTGGCTGTGCTGGTGAAAAATGTCAAAACCTACATGGAGTGCAGTGTGTTATGTTTTTGTGAAACGTGGCTCACAACAAGCGTCCTGGATGCTAACATGGAGATACCTGGCTTTAGCACAGTCAGAGCGGATAGAAATACAAAAACCTGCGGGAAGCGGAAAGGAGGAGGTCTTGCTTTATACATGAACACAAGGTGGTGTAATCCTGGGGATGTGAACATCAAAATCTCCACCTGCTGTAGGGACATCGAACTTTTGGCTGTAGGTTTGAGTCCCTATTACTTACCCAGAGAATTCACACATGCCATTGTTGTCATTGTTTACATCCCTCCATGCAATGACGTGGAGATTGCGAGTGACGTCATTCACGCTGTTGCTAAAATACAAACACAGCACCCTGAGGTGTTAATCTCTGGGGACTTTAATCATGTGACTCTGGATAAAACACTACCTGTTTTCTCTCAGTACATGGACTGTAACACCAGGGGAAACAGGACCATTGACCTAATGTATGCCAACATAGAGGACGCATACAGAGCCATTCCGCTGCCTGCTCTGGGGAAAGCAGATCACAGCCTTGTTCTGCTTCAGCCTCACTACAAACCAAGAGTGAGGAGGCTACCTACAACCACACGCTCATTCAGGAAGTGGTCTCCTGAGGCAGAGCAAGCTCTGAGAGACTGCTTTGGAACGACAGACTGGGATGTATCGCAGGGGTTGCACAGTAAGTACATTGAGGAGGTTATTGACTGCATCACTGACTATATTAACTTGTATGGATGTTGTTGTTCCAGTAAGGACTGTATGCTGCTATGCTAACAACAAGCCCTGGATCACAAGTAATATCAAGTGCCTTCTGAACCAGAAGAATGGTTGGGATGAAGATCATTACTGGCTGCAGCTTGAAGCGGGGTACCTCCATTGAGGTAGATGTGAGGAGAGCAAACCAGTTGAACAACTTCTTCAACAGGTTTGACCACCCCAACTCATTCTCACCCCAGAACACTGCACAGTACACCCACCCTTCTGCTCTCTCTCTCCCCTCCATGAGTTGACCCTGGCACAGAGAAGAGTGTCCCCCTACCTACGATCACGGCATCTCAGGTGTGCGGAGACCTGAGGAGGCTTCACCCCAGCAAAGCCACGGGTCCAGATGGAGTATCCCCACGACTGCTAAAGGGCTGCACGATGGAGCTGGGGAACCCGCTACCGTGCATCTTCAACCTGAGCTTGGAACGGGGGAGAGTCTCTCGACTATGGAAAACATCCTGCACCATCCCAGTCCCAAAGAAACCGTGCCCCTGGAGAGCTGAATGACTTCAGGCTGGTCACCTTAATGTCACACATGATGAAGACCATGGAGCGGCTGCTGCTTCACCACCTGAGGCCACAGGTTCGCCACGCCCTCGACTCTCTGCAGTTTGTGTACCGGGAGAAGGTGGGAGTGGAGGATGCCATTGTCTATATGCTACATCGATCCCTTTCCCATTTGGACAGGGACAGTGGTGCTGTGAGAATTTTGTTTCTGGATTTCTCCAGCGCCTTCAACACCATCCAGCCTCTGCTCCTCAGAGATAAGCTAACAGACATGGGAGTAGGCTCACACCTGGTGGCAAGGATTATGGACTACCTGACAGGCAGACCTCAGTATGTACGTCTGGGTGACTGCAGGTCTAATACTGTGGTCAGCACCACAGGAGCACTGCAGGGGACTGTGCTTTCTCCAGTCCTGTTCACCCTGTACACATCGGACTTCAAATACAATTCGGAGTCCTGTCACATGCAAAAATTTGCTGATAACACTGCTATCGTGGGCTGTATCAGGAGTGGACAGGAGGAGAAGTACAGGAAACTGATGAGGGACTTTGTCAAATGGTGTGAATCTAACCACCTGCACCTTAATACCAGCAAAACCAAGGAGTTGGTGGTGGATTTCAGGAGGCTTAGGCCTCACCTGGAGCCTGTGACCATCAGAGGTGACTGTGTGAAGATTGTACAGACCTACAAATACCTGGGAGTGCAGTTGGATGATAAACTGGACTGGACTGCCAACACGGATGCTCTGTGCAGGAGAGGACAGAACTGATTGTACTTCCTAAGAAGGCTGGCGTCCTTCAACATCTGCAAAAAGTTGCTGCAGATGTTCTATCAGACTGTGGTAGCAAGCGCCCTCTTCTATGCAGTAGTGTGTTGGGGTGGCATCATAAAGAAGAGAGACGATTGACGTCTGGACAAACTGGTGAGGAAGGCAGGATCTGTTGTTGGCATGGAGCTGGACAGCCTGACATCTGTGGCAGAGTGACGGGCACTGAGCAGGCTCCTGTCAATCATATAAAATCCACTGCATTCACTGCACAGTATTATCTCCAAACAGAGGAGCAGCTTTAGTGACAGGCTGCTGTTATTTTCCTGCTCCACTGACAAGCGACTACTTACCGTTGTCATGTTGTGTTGTAAAAAGACAGCCTGTCACGTCCTCTTTCTCCTGTCCACTCCACAGCCTGTCTGTTCACAGAACCTGTAATATTATCTGGATGAATTATTATAGTGGAGCCTGAACCCACAGTGAGTGGAGCTCTGCAGCCAGATGTTTCACTGAGTGACATCTGGCAGCAACATAACCCACATTTTATATTTGTTTACATTTTGGGAAATTATGTTTACTCGATTGACTATAAAAAACTATTTTTCCTTTTCTTAGGAATGATGTGTGCTTTTTAATCAT
>VUQI01010493.1:4802-24036 GCA_015106735.1 Paratilapia polleni
GAGAGGGGGAAAAAAAAGAAAGGGGGGGGGGGGGGGGGGGAGTACAGTTTGTGAGAACCTGCAGACGTTTTGCAAAAAGTAAAAGAATTTTGATTCACCGTAGTGACTAGCATAATCTGTGTCTTTTTAGTTTGAGGCTGCAGTACACCGTTTTGTCCACTGGAGGGAGCGTTATACTCGATCTCCTGCTCTCATTCTGAAATACAGCCCTTTCAACCTTTCAAAAATTTCTTTTTGCCTTTGCCAGAACGTTCTCTGATGTCGGAGCTACGCAGAATGATAAATGGTACTAAGTGAAGTGTAGAGTTCATCTATTAATTTGAGTGGGCATCCAGCTACAGAATTGTGGACGCAACCTGACAAAAGTCTGCTGATTGTCACACTGTCCAGCAGTTTAACAAAGCCCAAATTTTTCAAATGATGCAGCTCCAAATCTGAATTTGTAGTCTATGGGATTATCTAAGGTCATCAATTACATTGCAAACGCTGCCTGTTTTCAGTTTCAAACTACTTATTATATACAAGATATATATTTTATATATGGATAAAATTACATCACCAAATAAAGTCACTGCCATGAAACAGATTTATAACAGAGCGCTCAATCCTTCAAGAAATACAACATACACCAAAATACAAAAACAACCCTTTATTTGACCTTACGCGGCCAGTGCAAAACAATCTGTCACATTTACAGCTTCAATCCCGCTCCTCATTCCCTCCTCCCACCCTAAATTACCAATTTCTATAAGTGACTTGAGTCGACAGCTGTAGAGATCATCTCTCAACCTGGACGCCACTCATCACATGGGACAGTCATAGATGTGGATGGCGCGGTCGTCCCCAGCTGAGATGATCTTCGAGCCGGTGCTGTTGTACTTTACACTCCACACCTGTGGAAGGGAGAAGGATCGATGAAAGCGGGCAGCTCTGTGCACTTCTACTGCACACATATGACAAGTATATATTCCTAATGTGTGTATTATGTAATGTGTATTATTGTTTTCAAAAGACAATGCACTGCACAATGGTATTGCTACTGCATTATAATTTGTGCTTCAGTTTTGAAGCACGTGTCTGCTGTACAAGTGAACCGCTTTTAGCTTTTATGAACACCTCAAAAATATAACCCAACCCAAACTGAGCAGTGCAGAAAGCTAAAAGGAAACCAAACAAAATAAACAGATTAAACAGACAAATGCTGAAAAAAAATTTTAAGTACAAGAACAAAGCAACGCTGAGCAGTTAATTGGCTGCAAATTGTCCCTGTAGATTTTCTGGTTTTTGCAGCCCAAAAAACAAAAATGGCAGCTGTCTATGAGGAGCCGTGCTCTTTTATCAAAGGCTTTGCTGAATAACGGATCAAACTGCCCACAGGCGTCTGCACCCAGAGATCTAATGACAGCTGGGCTTATTGGTTTTGCCCCAGCTGAACCATCAGACAGGGGTTACGTGAGGGGCTGCTCCATGACACTGGCCATATTGATTTCCCTGACACGTCAGCACCTACAGCAGATGGATTTTCTCACTTTGAATTTGACTGCAACACATTAAACAAAGCGACGCAGAGTCACCTGGTCTTGATGGTCGAAGAAAGTGTTGATGCACGCTCTGGAGCCGGCGTCCCACACTTTCACGCTCTTGTCAGACGAGCTGAAAGGCAGCAAAGAAGAGAACATTTTTACAGGTTACACTATTTATCTTGGCCAGCTCAGTTTGTCTTGGCATTGTGAACTGGAAACTTTGAAAAACAGCTTTAGTTGACCACAGTTTCACACAAGGGGAGTAAAGTATGGGAAAGTAGAAAGAGAAAAACACTTTGAACTCACTGACATGCAACTGATAAGGGCAGATTTGCCATTATATTCTAATACATGTGCAATAGCACAGTGTGTTTCAGGTCTATCAACTTTAGCCCTCTTTACTGAGGAATAGTATTGCCTGGGGGTCATCTGTGATCTTGTGTGAATTATAGTTTGTAAAAGTAAAAAATGAGCTCCAACAATCTGATCTGGGTTGTTTTTTTTGTGCCATTTTTATTTTTTCTTTGCACCCCCCCCCCCCAGAATTTTTCTGCACAAATTTAGGAGGACTGTGTGGTAGGAGCAAACTAAATTCCATCAGAAAAGTGAAATCTTGAGGTCTATGGCTGGAAACCAGACACTTTCCAATTGACATTTGTCATTTTGTTTATCCTGTGTGAATGTGAAGCAGAAAATACACTGAAGTGCAGCTTTTAAGCATCAGCACAACATGAAACTACCTGTGTGTTACCATCTGAAGAGCTTCACTTTACCTTGAGACAAAATGGGTGTCATCTGGAGAGAAGGCGACATTAAGAACCCAGGATCCATGGCCGCTTAGTGTGCCAGCTAGGTTTGCGTGTTGCCTGTGAAATGATTCCAGCAAGTTTATTAACAAATAAAATGCATTGTAATCTTTATACCACAACTTTGCTGCATAATAGCAACACTGACGCAACCTTTCCCTCGCTTTAACTCCTACAAATACTGAGCATTTCCTTCAGGATAGAAGTCATACATAATTTTTTATAAAGTTAAAGCTACTATCCAGAAGGAGCTGGCAGCGGAACTCACACATCATATATTTTGATGTATCCGTCGTCGGAGGCTGTGACCAGGAGCTGGGAGTCCAGGGAGAAGGTGAGGGATCTGATGGGCATGGCGTGACCTGAGGAGACAGGAAACAGTCACTCCGTAAGAGTCCTCACACAAAAGTCCTAAAATGATGGCGATCTTTGTGTCTCTGATGGTTGTTTGCGAGCGTAAGAACCCTCACACTTATAAGAATAAAAAGAACTTCAAGCTTTTTAAATAACTGTCAGTTTCTATATATTATACACACTATAACACGTCTGCATTTCCTCAAGTGTATATCCATACTTTAGAGAATGTTTAACCACATTTAGTTTTTAAATTTTAAACTGTGTTATTTACATCCAAAAAGGACAGAAATCTCCTTGTGCCAGCTTTTCAATGTGAGATATGCTGTTTTTCTGTGTTTGATATAAATGTTTTAACTGTTGATAAACACAACAACCAATCTGAATAAGTGTGGCTGGCATTTTATTATTTTCTTGCATTACCACAAAATCCTTAATCCATCAACCCTGTGGGTAAGGGTGTAAGTTTGGCCTCAGTATTGATAGGGACACAACATCCCCAGTACCTGCTTCAGGTGTACAAAATCATCCCGTATTAAAAACATAAAGTACCCTGTCACTTACTGAATCAATAACAGATGTGATTTGTCCTGTATTTTTGTGCACAGAACTAAGGACAGTGTCTTCCTTACTTGGCCTGCATGCACATTCAGTTGTAAGATAAAGCTACAGCCTCATGCATTAGCAAAGAATATATCAAAACTAATCCTATTAGCGATATTGGGTTAGAGAAGCAGGACTCTTAGTAAAGTAATTGTCTGTGTAATAAACATATGTAATATTATGAAATTAGTAGTGAGGACAACTGTAGGTAATCAAAAAAGTGGTAGGGACATGCATATCCCCACCGTCCCTACTGTAAATTAGGCCCATGCCTGTGAGGTCCAAGTACCCTTAACCCTGTGCTATGAGAATATGTGATTTTTGGCTTTTGAAAATTGTTCCTCCATTTCTTGGCAATCAAGGGACAAATAAGAAAGTAAATCAGTAAATAAACAGATATACATCGGAAACTATTTACACTTTTTCCAAAAAAAATCCTTTAGTCCCCCCCCCCCCAAAAAAACATCTGGTTAGAATTAGTCCTGATAATTGATGATGACTTAGACCTCAGAGGGTTAATAAAAAATGATTTAGAGAAAAAAAAAAAAAAACAGTTATGAAAATAATTGGTAGTTGCTTTATTACTTTGATAATGGATACTAATAACTGAACCTACCTTCCAGCGTGTGGAGGAGCTTTCCAGTGGCGATGTCAAAGATGTTAATGATCCCATCGATAGCTCCACTGGCCAAATACTTTCCATCCGGACTCTGGGGAGCAAGGAGGAATTAAACTGATTACTTTTTACTTTAAACAACTGTAGTGAAATGAGATTAGATGACATACAGTCTTTGGCCCTGAATAGTGTGGGCTGAGTGAAAATAAAAAGACACATTGGGGTGAATGAGCAGAAACGCAAATCAAAATGAGTTATTGGGAAACCAAGGCAGTGAGGTCTCGTCCCTCAGAGACTGAGCTGGAGAAGCCACCACCCAGCTGACCAAAATGAGAATTTACAGCTCCTTACGTAAGCTATGCTCAGGATGAATTTTCCTCGTGTGTCCAGAGAGTATTCCTTCTTGCCACTTTCCACACCAAAGATGTTGACTTTGCCAAGATGGCTTCCTGTGGCGATGTACTTGGAGTCTGGGGAGAAGGCCACCGTCCATGCATCCACTAGAGAGGAGAGGAAAAAGAGAGAGGGAGCATTCAACACAACAAATCGATTAAATCTGTGTGTCACCATGTTTACAGTGCCCTTTGTCATTTTCACACATGAACTGCAATCCTGAACTTTTCCAGACATCACCAGAGAGTTGGCATGTGAAAACGCAAATGTCACTGCGGTCAGATCGAACATTATGCAGTCTTTAGCCTGCCAGCTCCCTAGTACAAAACCTCTGCGATGCTGGACTGCGCCGATGTGCGACTAGTGAGGCTGAAGGCCCGTCTTCATGCGTGCTGCACGGTCTCCCCAGGCAGCTCCCTCAACTAAAAATCACACGGAGTAGTTCCAGTAGTGCAAATGTGTTTGACTATTTCCTGATGGGTGCAGGAAATAGTCTGACACTTTCATTGGGTGTGAGAAAGGGTAACTGTGGAAAATATCCTGACCTCATTCTCCAGAAACTGTCAGAAGTTCATGTGTGAACACTTCTTCTGTGAGCAAAAATACACAACAAATACCAGGCAGAAATTCATGAAACTTGGCACAGAGGTGGAGGAAGAAACCACAAAATTTTGGTGTCCTGGATTACTTTTATTAAAAGGGCAAAGGAAAGAGCTCTCCGAGTTCCCTTGTAGTTATATGACTGTTACAATAGTTTCTAAACCTTCATGCTACCTGTACCATGACGGTGCAAAAAGTTCAGGCGTCTTAACTGATCTACCTTTAACAACTCACCAAACCAGCCCTTTGTTCACTACAGTAAAGATCATTAAAGAAGCTAATCCATGTAATGTAAAATCAAAGAGTGAGATCAACAGCCTTCCCTCTAAATCCAATGCAACTACAGTAAAAATCATTCGTCCAAAGAAGGTAAAAAAAATAAAAAATAAAAGTCTGTAGTCTTCTGCTTCAGACCGACCACTGAGTGAAGCAGAGCGTCACTAATATAAAGTGACATGGCATTTAGATGAAGTACAGCTGGGCTGAAGATACACAACGGAGCGGACATTTCTGGGTGTAAGGTTCCTGGAAGGTGAGTGTACAAAAAACCGCATAACAAGCTTGTTATGCTGCACAGTGGACAGACAAGCAGTCATCCCCCGCAGGTTTTTTTAATATGAAACGGGGCGACAGTTTCCTTTGTAGTGATCTTACTTAAGTGCCTAGTGGTGGACAGTAAAATAGGCAATAAATTAACACTCAGCACAGATATGATCTCATACCTACCACCCTCTGTGAATTAAGGTAAAGAAAATATCTGAGGTCCAGTCTTACCTGGCCCGGCGTCCATGGACTTTATCTGTTTTCCAGACTCGAGGTCCCAGAGACGGATGTGTGCGTCGAGGGAGCTGGAGGCGGCGATGGCCCCGTTGTGACTGATGTCTACTGACACCACGCCCAGCTGGTGGCCCTCCAACGTCCACTGCAGCTCCAGCTTCTCATCTGACCTGCATGAACAGCGTGACATGGAGATTATTTGGTCACGGCAAGTCAAATAAACTCAAGTTTTAAGCCTACGTGGATGAGAGAGGCTCTTAAAGTGATGAGGGGGAAAAAAAACAACCTGAATTTAAACAAAATTAAAAACTGCAAGGTAACTGGAAAAATATCACGTGATAAGGAATATCACTCAAAGATTACAGAACGGTTTTGTGAAAAACTCACATACAAAATGTAATGCAATGGGCAAGTCAAATGATGCCGAACTTTTCACTAGAAAGATGAACATATAGCAGGGTTTTTCCTGCCTCAAAACGAGTCGTCTGCGGGTGACTACGTGCCCCTACTCAAAATACCCTTTTCAGAATAATTGTTTTCAAGTGTGTCAGATCATTTGAACTGACTGAAAGAAATGTAAATTTGTTTGCTAATTTTTTTTAAGGTTATTACAGTGTCTTCAGTGTTATCAGAAGTAGTAGTGTCCAAATGAAAAGCATACCATTTCCAGACTTTGACCATGTCATCGAGTGAACCTGTGACGATGGTTTCTGAGCCGTCCGCTTCACTTTTACCCCACGCTGCCGTCCAGATGGCATCATCGTGTGCTGAGAGGAAAAAAAATGCAGATTAAAAATAAATGTGAGCAGAAGGGGTTCTTTACTGTGATAACCAGAAGACAAAAGACTTCCATTACATGCAGTGTTTTTTACCATCATGTTTTCGCCTTTCAGTTGTCTTTCAGTGGTATTCATTTTTAATCGTTTTCTGTCTTGTTTTTTTTGTTTTTTTAATTACCTGTACCTGTTCTGTGTGACTTAATGGATGGCTCTCTGTTTGAATTTAACCTTTGAGTGTTCTTTTTAAAACATACAGTTACAAAGTGCTTCACAATTTAGATAGAACCCTGACATTTAAGAAGTGTACTGATCCCAACATACAGTATATACTAACACACATTCAGGCATGTGTTCTTATACATGTTCATACATACAGGCATACTTGAAAGAAGCGATGGAGTGACCCGTCACCAAAACTAATGGGTGAATGTTTAAGGAAAAGCCAACCGATAAAAATGAGTTTTCAGCAGGTTTAAAGCAAACCACTGAATCAGCTGACCAGATGGAAAAGAAAGGCTGTTCCAAAGTTTAGGCGTTACAATCTCAAAAGCGTGGTTGCTGCTGGATTTAAGATATGAGCATGGAAGAGTCAAAAGGCCCTGAACAGATGATCAGAGAGGCCGACTTATGGAATAACGTCTCAGCAGAGCTGCTCTACGTGCAGGAGCCTGGCAACGTAGTGCTTTGTACACGACTAATAAAATGTTAAAATTAATTCTAAATTTCACAGGAAGACAATGGAGGTAAGCTAAATTGGGGTGATGTGCAACTGTTGGCTAGTTTTTGTTAGCAGCCTAGCTGCTGGTTCTGGACTAACAGAAGGTGGGCTAGGCAGGATTGAGTGGTTCACATGAACAAAAAAGTATTTAAGCTTGGATAAATTAAAATTAATTAATACTGTTTACTGGTTTTATCAAAGTCCTGGTGATTTTCCTTTGCTGGGTACCAATTTTTTTTTTAGTATATAACCCTGCATATAAAAATGAAGGTTTCTTATCATTTTGGAGCAAATTTCCAGTCTTATGCAACAATACACGATAAAACACGTGAACAAACAGTCGAAGTCGTTCTGACTGCTGTGGAAAACTGCTCATAACTCGTTTATGCAAGAATTATACCCAACTCCTTCTTACATTGTCTCTAATAATGTAGTGGGAACCAGTGTGTTACTCACCGTGTTCTTGCTTGAACAAAATGCTGTACTGAAAAAAACAGAAACACAAGTTTAGAGTTAATCTCATTGCGGAGAAAAACATCAAGCTGTTTGGATTTGTTGCTTACTTGTGTGCTCATTGTTTGGGTCCTGGACGTCTGAGATCCAGTTTAACTCACTTCAACCTAAAATTAAATGGGAGTTAGTGACAGCAGCCCAAATAAACTCTGATAATGAATTTGGCCTCCAAACGACACACATTTCAACCTGCAGCAGGTATACACGAGCCTGGACGACAGACAGTTAACCCGGCGCTATTTTACACCAAATCTGAGGGCTTGAAAAAGACCAATTCAGTGGGGAAAAGCGCCGCTAACGCCTGTTAGCTCTGTCTAGCAGCGGTTACTGTATCGCAGCAGTTTAGCGGTGCAACAAAATGTAGCTCAGCTTTCTGTACAGTTACAGGTTATCGCTCAGTATACCAAGCTAAATGTGTTAACTTCAAACTAGTTAACTGTGATAATATGCACGATAATACGTACCTTGAAAATCCCTTAAACAATGTTTTATTCAATTCTGGAGGCTCACTGATTTACATGTGAGACGCCATAACAACATTTGATGTAACTTCCGCTTTCCGCCGTCTTCTTCTTCTTCTTCTGCAGCAGCATCCATTTTTTTTCTAATAGCCGTTTGAAAATAACTTAAGGAGCTCACTATCGCCACTAGCGGAGCTACGGGGATAGCACGTTTGTGAAGGAACTCATTTTTTGAAAATAATTGAATGGATTAAATTCAGAATTCAGAATATTTAATCAGAAATAAATACAGTGGTTTAGAAAACACTGGGTATGATTTTCATGCTAAATATGAAGCAAAAATATATAAGGGGATTTATATTTTAAAATCTGCAAAAGAATAAGTTAATTAAAGCCTTTTCACATGCCCCTGAGGCAAAGTCAGAAAACTAAACTTTTTTTTGTTCTGTTGTTTTGTTTTTAATAGATTTGACTTGTGACTTGTAATTGTGTCTTTAGGACCCTCTCAAAAATGAGATGCTATACTGTACATCTCAAGGGGATTTTTTTGTGATGACAGTAAAACACACACACACACACCTGGAATTTTTACTGAGCCAATTACAGTTTCCATTTGTTTAATAAAGACTAAACAATTTCCCAGTTTAAATTTAGTCACACACACAGATAAAAGGGATAAATTTCAGTTTTTAAAAGCAGTGTCAAACACAATCAGTCTTTGAGTTTTAATGAGTCTGTTCTGCCTCAGCTGCAATAATAATAGCTTAAAGTAAAACCTCAAGGGCCAAAGAACAAGAGAAACTGGAAGCTGATGACTAAGCAAAAAAATATTTAAAGATTTTTAAGAGTTTAGGAAAATTCAGGGTTTTAAATAGATCCGAAACGAAAGCATAAAATGGGCATGTGTGTTACAGAGAAGGACATCAGTGCGATTCTCCTGACAGCTCAGGACCTGAACAAGACAGATGAGAGATGGCCTATTTATAACAGAGAGAGAGAAAGATAGAGAGAGCTTGATGGGTCCTGAAAATGGATCTTACATTAGCTACAGTTATTCTGCTGCAGGTATTTAATGCTGATAAACCATCCCTTTAAAATTAACTATTTCTATTCCAAAATCTCACTATCCCGGGCAGTAAAATCATCACAAGCTGCAAAAATATATTACAGCCTGCAGACCTTCGCGGCATAGAGACAATAAATCTTTCAGCAGCCTAGTTTGGAGTGTTTTTTCTTGAACAAACTCAGGCTGGCTAAGATTGATGTAGCTGCTGTGACGTCACCTCAAAGTCCTGTTTTTGAATCCTTGACTTGAGCATTTTGGGCATTGCCATATTAGCTCAGATTTATTCTCCTTTTGGACACTAATGGGGATCATGATGGACTAAAGAAAGAACATGTTTTATTCAGTAAGACTCTAAACCAGCAATTTGGGCCATAATCTCATCGGGAAAGTTATTCAAGAGGTCACAGATCACATGAGTAGTAGGTTCGTTTCCCTGAAGACTTCTATAAACTGGGCTTCCTTTTGAAACCAGTGCCTGCTGGCCATTATAAAGAATACAGGTTCAAACCATTTCTGTATTGGCTTTAACTTTCAGACAGAAGCTATTTCCATCTTTTATGTACAGTCTATCCTGGGCTCCCATAAGCCTGGTGTATAAATATATGACAACACAGTAAAATACAAATATAATAATAAAAATATTGTTCACAAAGAAGTACATTAAAAAACATATTGCCATTCACAACTGCTTATTTCTTATCTCTTATTTTGAGTCCTTGAGCAAAAGGGAGTTTATGGAAGAAGGGGAAAGGAAGCACTGTCAAATATCAAGCTACTGCAAGTATTAAATATTACACAGGAAACACATGGTATACAGTATAATGTGTGGATTTTGCTTCTTTTCTTTCAGCCTCTACTGGAATTCATGCATATAGTTTTTCTTCAGGTACTTGATGCAGCAATGATAATGATGCAGCTATTTTCAGCCAAGTGAGTTTCAGGGAAGTAATAATGGTGGGTAATGAACCTGTTGTTGTGGCACTGGCGGCAGCATACTGAAAGGAGGATGGTGTCATTATCTTTAACATGACAAAATGAAGCACTGTGAGAGCAGAGCAGCATGCAATACGCATTCATCTGTCTGTGTAATTTACTATTAACCCGGTTTGTAGATCAGATTGAGCCATTTCTGTTGAATGAAGAGAGGATTTTTCTGTTTTAGTCTTGAGACAAAAAACAAACTGCTGGATTGAAAACAGAGAATAAAATCAGTTGCATTTATATTTTAAAAGAGATAAAGTCTGAAGTGAGGATTTGATTTTGTAATGTTTTAAGTGGATTTTAAGTGCTCTGCTGTTTAAACATGGCTCAACTCAAACCTGGACAGTGACTGCAAAAATCAGAAACAGGCGAGGTTATATATCAACCAGTGCTGTTTTGTCAGAGTACCTGCATCTTACCAGGAGGCATTTAGAGACCAACGAAGTCTAAACAAGAAGGTTGGAGGGATTGTGGATTACACAAGTTGCTGGTTTATCAATCAGAAGGTCATGGTTCACATCCTGTTTGGACTGCACTTGTTTCTCACTGGCTTTTTATTTCTGCTTTCATCCTTAGGTAAGGTTTAGTTAGGGATAGGAAAAGATTGTGGTTTGGGTTAAAATAAGCTCTTTCACACCAGTAACACTCTGAGTTGAAAACTGAAGAGTTGGGAGTGACAGACACTGCTGCCAAAGGACACTTTTCTTTAACATCCCGGGTATGAAAATGGCCTGTATCATCATATTCTCACTAAAATTCCCTCACACACCGACGCTTGTCCAGGACCCCATTTTTGTCACATACTGCTGCAGGTACCCCTTTAGCCCTGTTTTCATGATGTGCAGAGCACTGCTCCAGAGTACCTTTTGCAGGGCAAGGAATAATAACATCCGGCAATAGTCCACCTGGACGCTGTTTTCGTATTACTTTTTAGATTTGCTCTTTGGTTAGGTTTCGACAACAAACTAATTAGTTATATGTGTTTGAAGAAAAAAAAATCATAGTTTGGGTTAAAATTCACTCTTTCACAACAGGGCAGTGTCATCTGCATACAAACTCATGCTGTGCATATCAGACATTGAGGGACCTGTGAAAAGACTACAGATGACTGTATATACCTACCATTTCATTTGGTACAGCTGTTCAGCTGCTCATTAACACAGATATCTAATTAGTCAATCACCTGGCAGCAACTCAATGCATTTAGGTATGTGAACATGGTCAAAATGACCTGCTGAAATTCAAACTGAGTATCAGAGTGGGGAAAGAAGGTGATTTAAGTGACTTTGAATGTGGCATGGTTGTTGGTACCAGACAGGCTGGTATCAGTATTTCAGAAACTGCTGATCTGCTGGGATTTTCTCACAACCATCTCCAGGGGTTTACAGAGAATGGTCTGAAAAAGAGAAAATATCCAGTGAGCGGCAGTCCTCTGGGTGAAAATGCCTTGTTGATGCCAGAGGTCAGAGGGGAAGGACCAGACTGCTTTGAGCTGATAGGAAGGCAACGGTAACTCAAATCACCACTCATTACAACCAAGGTATGCAGAAGAGCATCTCTGAACACAATATGTTGAACCTTAAAGCAGATGGGCTCCAGCAGCAGAAGACCACACCGGGTGCCACCGGTGAAACTGAAGCTACAATTCACACAGACTCACCAAAATCGGACAACAGAAGATTGGAAAAACATTTCCTGGTCTAATGAGTCTCGATTTCTGCTGCCACATTCAGACGGTAGGGTCAGAATTTGGTGTAAACAACATGAAAGCATGGATTCATCCTGCCTTGTATCGACTGATCAGGCTTGTGGTAGGGGGATATTTTCTTGGCACACTCTGGGCCCCTTAGTACCAGCTGAACATTGTTTAAACACCACAGCCTTCCTGAGTATTGTTGCTGACCATGACCATCCCTTTATGATCACAGCATTCTTATCTTCTGATGGCTGCTTCCAGCAGGGTAATGCACCATGTCACAAAGCTCAAACTGGTTTCTTGAACATGACAATGAGTTCACTGTACTCAAATGGCCTCCACAGTCACCAAATCTCAATCCAATAGAGCATGTTTGCAATGCGGTGCAATAAGAAACCCTCATCATGGATGTGCAGCTGACAAATCTGCAGGAACTGTGTGAGGCTGTCATGTCAATATGGACCAAAATCTCTGAGGAATGTTTCCAGCATCTTGTTGAATCTACGCCATGAAGAATTAAGGCAGTTCTGAAGACAAAAGAGGGGCCAATCCAGTACTAGCAAAGTGTACCTAATGAAGTGGCTGGTGAGTGTAATGACATACATTTAAATGTGACACCTTAGGGTCCTGACCAAAAGTCTGTATGTGATGAGATGGGAGAGAGCACGAGTTGTATTTATCTTTTTATTCTATTTATATTGTCAAGGCAGCTTTTGTCTGAGGAGCAGGAGAGTCTCTTTGAGCTTTTTCTCATCCCACAACTATTTTTTTTTTCTCATTTGTCTTCTGGCAAAAATGTTGCAGTGCTCACCAGTGGTACTTGGATTCACTGACTGGCTATATTTTCATTGTCTTATGTTTTTTTTTCTCATTATGATGAGGAAATGTTAATTATTCTCTGGAGGGCTTTGCCTTTTATGATCCAGTCCTCTCTCCCCACCCTGATAATTTCCATACACTCCCTCATGCTATTTAGTTCACATCATTCGCTTGAGTAAGACACTTGGTTTCATAAACTTTCATTTTTGAGGTTGGTTTGCTTCCTCATGTGAACAGAAATTACGTTTTTCACAGCAACACACTTCTAACTGTAAAAATGTAAAAGCAAAAAGTTCAAAAGCTCAACAGAGTGAAAAGAAATCCTACATGATTCCACACTGAACAAATTATACAGACTAATACATAATTAATGCAATACAATAGAATGCATAATGAATACATCATTCGCTAAAGCCTGCAGGGGAACGAACAAGAGCTACATAGATGATTATTCTGAGGCCAAAAGGAATGTCTTTGATCTATGTTTGTGGTTCACGATTGGTTTCAGGCTAATTTATTCTACTGTAATATCTTGCACGTATTTAGTCAACAGTGCAGAAGAAAATAGTAAAGAAAAACTCACAGGATCTGTAGAAGTGCATGAAACAGAAAATAGCAGCTATTAACTAAATAACTTTACAGAAGAAAGAAGGTTTCCAGATTCACCAAACTTTTTTCTAAAAAAATAAAACCTATGACCTGAGCTGCCTTTTCCTACATTACTTCTTTTCCCTCCTTTTGATCCATCTTGTCAATGACTTTTAAATCAAACCTTCACATTAAGACTACTCTTAATGCCGCTGTTGACAAACCAGTGGTCTATAAATACCCTCTAAAAGAGTGAATTTAGTCTTTCTGATCCCCAGAGAGAACAGACATGTCAGTCTTGTTCTGCTGTATTAATGGGATCGAGCGTCCAGGGGGAGGGACCTGTGCTGCCTCCCATTAAAGACAGTTGCTATAAAGGAGCTGAAGACTAAAGATTGCACCCAGCACACAGAGACACACAGATGAAAAAGCGGCAGAGTGTGTGTGTGTTTGTGTGTAAGCGTCCGTCTGTGTGAATAAAAGAAACAGAAACAATTGGGTGTAACAGTGTGAACGAGAGGCTGAGCCCAGAGCAGAGGACACAGGAGCACAGTGAAGGAGGAGGAGGGTGAGAAAGAGTCAAAGAGAGACAGAGGAGAGAGGAAAGAGAGGGGAGAGACATCAGAGCGTGGAACAGGTTCTTTCTGCAGCCCTCGCACTCAGCCTCAGCCTCAGCAGACATGCCTAACTTTGCCGGCACCTGGAAAATGAAGAGGAGTGAGAATTTTGATGAACTTCTCAAAGCCTTGGGTAAGCCCTCTCTTTTCTCCCTCTCCTTCTCTCTCCTCCATAGTCAGAGCTACATCCCTGCATGAGGCTGACTATCCATCATGTCCATATAGGAAAAGGCTTTTCTTGTTCTTTGGAAATGGCATGCCTGACTTCCAACAGCATCATATTGTTCAGAGAAGCTCCCTGGGAACAGGAGGCAGAGATCGGGGAGATGCTGCTGCGGGGAAATCCCTTGGCTTTACAGGAGATAAGAAACAGTGGATGCTAAATACCAGCCTAAACAGAAGTGGTATTGTTACGTGAAGGGGGGGGGGGCACAACATTATTCATGTTAAGCATTTAAGTAGGGCATGCATTAATGCCAGTGGAGGTCTCTGGAGCCCAGTGTTTTTCTCTCACCTCTGTTCTTTTTTTTTCCTCACTCTTTTTCACCCTTCTTAATCTTAACTGATGGTTGTGATGGTTTAGGTTTAGACCAGTTAAACTGGGTCATTCAATTGTGTTGCAGCGTTTCGTCACGCCGGCACTGCTGAAGCAGACAGGGCAAGGCAAAGGGCCGCCTGTCTTTAGAATAATGTGGAAACCTTCAGGGAGAAGTTCCACTGTGAGTGCACACAGAGGTTCCAGGAACTCTCCAGAACTGTTGACACCAAAACTGGATTAAGATTCACACTTTTAACACATGAATACTTCCAATTTTAGCAAAAAAAAAATGTCCGGGTTTAGTTAAAAAGGGAATAGTTTGGGATTTAGAAAAGATGAAACTTCGGCTTTGTGGCTACAGTCTGTCTTTACATAGGATTTCATACCAGCAGCTACATTGGTAATGCTGGTCATATGATGCAGTTTTTCAAATCATGAGTTTATTCTTCCACCAAATTAGTTTAGATTCAGATTTTTGTCCCACGGCGGTTAAAGATGTTTAGTGATCTTCTTCTTTAAAATGAACCTATTCTATTTGATTCTATCCCTAAATGTATATTAATTCACATTTATCCACAAAAACACACAAATTTTCTGCTGCTTAAAGCTTTAGGGCTGATTGCAACAGAGTACGGAAGACATTTGATGGTGTTTATAAGAACTGTGCGAAAATATAGCTTAATATCAGTCTTTTCTTTTAATCTATTCCAGTTTCTGTTCATATGGAGGTCCTCAGAGGCTATCTGATGTTGTCCTGATGTTGTCTTTTGCTCACCAAAGACCAAAGTAGTTGTCCAGCCCCCCCCCCCCCCCTTTTTTTCTTTTCTTTTCTTGTTTTTGACGTTCACAAGGCAGCAGCTGATCTGGTCTTAAGTCCAAGGGGGAAATCAGTTGCGCTGCTAGTTTAGCACCTCATCCATTCATGAACACATTAACAACATCTGCTGCAGCAGATCACCCGTTTGCTCTTACATAAGGGCCCGGTCAATGAGAGAGGGCTGCGATGGGCAACTAATGTGGATTCCAGTGCTGCACTTTCCATCAACATCTTTATAATTATCTGTTGACTCGGAGGTTCCCCTTCAGAAGGAGGAGGAGAGTGCAGAGTGAGCAGAGCCGATCTGTGCAAACCTGTGTCCAAACCATGTTGGAAATGATCAATAGACACTTTAGACACTTGGTTAATGCCATTTCAGGAACTCAGCTTTACTGACTGCACTGTGTGCTTAGCTTCTTGACCTTGGAGCTCCTTTCTAAAGGCCATTTGTAACACTGGTAGTCTAGAAGGAAAACATGAATGCAAATTAAATTCAGAGAAAATGTCATCTTTTTAGACATGTAGATAGCCTGCTTACCTCACTGATGCTCATGCATATTTAATGCTAAAAAAACACATGGCGTGATCTCCTTAGATCATGGGTGGGGTCGAGTAAACTGTCAAATTATGCTTTTAATCCTGGGTATCAACACAGCGGTTTTGGGATAGGATGATCTAACCTAATTAAGGATTTGAAAATTAAACACTTGATATTGTTTGCAAAGTTATAAGCTATCTATAAAAACTGTAAATCGCCTGTTGGTAGGAAAGGGCAGTGAGAAATAAAAGAACTGGGACTTTGGCAGGCCATAAGGCCAGATGGCCTTGCGGACTCAAACCAGGCATGCCAAACACTTGTCACACGCCTGGGTTGAGCCACGTGCAGGATCACCACTTTTGCAACCATCAAACAAAAGCAGAAAGGTCAATTAGGACTTGCCCTGACATCCTCAAGAGTTTGTGTCCTTTCCACCCGGACATGGTTGAATAATCCCTCACAGGGATTTCAGTGCCAAAATTCCACAGATTTCTTCCAGTTTTGTGAAATAGTTGAGGTCTCTGTCAGAGCCACAGAGCATTTATTGTGTTTTTACTCAGAAACAAACACATTTCTGTCATTCTTGTTTAAAATTCAAGCTTGTTCGGATGCAAACACAAACCAGTACCAGGAGACCTGCAGCCAGCTTGTCTCGCTATCTTTAAGGTCCTGAGCTGATAGAAACTGGCATGCGAGCCTGGAGAAGACTAAATCTGGGTGGGGTCGAGTGTATACTGGAAGCTGTTTTTCCCCATTCTATATCCAGTTTCAACACAATTGTGATTCTCTTTGTCACATATAGATTTTTGTTAGTTAATGCACAAAATAAACAACCTGTCCCACTCTTTTCTCATAATGTGCCAAATTTTCAATACCTAGCACTTGTTTTTTGTGATACAAGATAATAAAAAAGAAAAATCAATCATAACCAAAATACGGGTGGAAAAAAATGAAGCGAGGCTTCTCATCACTATTGATGTTTACTTCTTTGAACTGAATGAGAAATTGAACAGATTCACGTCAGTCTATACAACACATCAGCCCCCTTGAACAAAAAGCCTATTTGTGCCAGCCTACACAACACGAGGGGCAGTTTTGCTGTGTGTGTTGCATGTATTTCTTGCACTTGATGCATGTATACTGTGTCTTTGTGTACACGTTGGGCTCACACAAACATTGCAGTTCTTCATTTTGTTGCTACTGGACCTTGAAAAGAATTTAGACCACGGAACATCTCCTGATCAGGATGACTTCCTTGATGACATCTGGGATGAAAAGCTCAAAATCAGATTTGATGTCTGCGCATGGGTAACCACAGGTTCTGCTGGTCCTGGTTGCACCACGTTGGCAGCCATGCAGGGTGGCTCATTCCTTGGGCAAAAAGACTATTCAGTTGCACCATTTTTTGACATCCATATTTCTCCCCTTGCTGGCTGTTTTGCATGAGAGTGCTCCTGTAGCTCACCTGGTTGAGTCCATGTCCTGAAAGGGGGGCTCCTGGCTTCAGGGGCGTGGGTTTGAGCTTGTCCCAGACCACTTCCTGTGTGTCATTCCCTCTCACTTGCTCCCCACCCTTCTGTCTACCATCTGCACTGTCCTATCCAGTAAAGTCAACAGGTCTCATAATCTGAAAACTCTTCCCAGATCTCCCTGTCACTAAGGTTCTCTGAGTAGAGAATTTTTTTGCCATCTTGATCGTCTGAGTGGGACAATGTGAAGTTATTGAAAACGTGTTAATTTTTGTTCTCCACAGAAAATGAGCCAAAGCCAACGAGTCTGAGGTTGAAATAATAATCAGTCACATAATTTTGGTTTTGGCAAACACTGAAAACAGGTCCCACAGACCCAAACACCACACAAAGGATAATATAGTCAGCTCAAGCACATATCTCTGACTCTGAGCATGGAAGCCCCACCCAACTGCTGTCCAAACCTTCTGTTTGCAAGGGGCAGCCAGTCAGAAGAAAGTTGGTTAATAGGTCCACTTAATAAACAGTAGCCTTAAAACATTTTAAAGGATATTTCGAAAGCAACCCAACTGAAATGGTGATATTGACCTTTGTTTCTCCCTTTTGTTGCCCTGGTTCAGGAGTGAACGCCATGCTGAGGAAGGTGGCTGTGGCGGCGGCCTCCAACCCTCACGTGGAGATCCGTCAGGATGGAGAACAGTTCTACATCAAAACCTCCACCAGTGTGCGCACCACTGAGATCAACTTCCGCATCGGTGAAGAGTTTGATGAGGAGACAGTGGATGGACGGAAATGCAAGGTAAAACTGCTGAGAGGGTTTCACTAGATCAGAAAAACTGTGGTAAAACTCTGAGGTGGTAACATTAAATTAAATGTAGTGCAGAAGAAAAGGTGAAACTGACAGCTAAAGAAAGCCATCCTTTGTTTTTGCGATCTATCATTTTGGCTTACTTTAGATTTTTAAAGGTTTTTTTATGCCATTCTGGTAGGCTTCCATTTTTTTCTAAGGCTCTTGAAGCTTGTTTAGGTTGAGTAAACTATCACCGAAAATGTCAAGTCTTCGAATTGACTGGCAAGTTAAAAGCAGAAAGTGAGGGAAATCAGTGGGTGTCTGGAATACAAGAGCATCGTTGGCAAAATTATATTTAACTTATAGGGACAATTCACCCCCAGATAAAACTGACATATTTTTACTTTAGCCAGACGTATTGTTTATCCATCTAGATTCAGCGTCTGCGTTATGGACTGGGCTTGGGGGTCCAGGCTCGTTCAAAAAGGTCACAGTGCCCCCTCAGCTGAATTCTACTGATACACTTCTACAGCTGTGTTAAATTAAGTCAGCCATTTGGTCATGAAAAACATCCACACCCACATCTCTGATAAGTTAATGCAGCTCAGGCTCAAGTTAATTATTTGATTGACAGTCTCTTGACACTAAAAAGAGGTCATTCATCATTTTGTGCAGCTACACTATATGAACAAAAACATTGGACCACAACTGTTAATCTTAGAATTCAGGTGTTTTCAGTCCCATTGCCACAGGGGGTACAAAATCATGCACCTAGTGATCCAGTCCAGCTTTATAAACATTTGTTATTGTATTGTATTATACCGTATTGTTATCTACGGCAACTTTCAAAAATACCGATAATTATTTCGACTCTTTCTCTCCGATTGATCTTTCTGAGTTAACTTCAACAATTATTTCCTCTAAACCATCAACGTGTCTATTGGACCCCATCCCTACAAGACTGCTCAAAGAAATCCTACCATTAATTAATGCTTCAATCTTAAATATACTCACTCTATCTTTATTAACGGGTTACGTACCACAGGCCTTTAAGATGGCAGTAATTAAACCATTACTTAAAAAGCCTTCACTTGACCCAACTGTCTTAGCTAATTATAGGCCGATCTCTAACCTTCCTTTTATTTCTAAAATTCTTGAAAGAGTAGTTGCAA
>VUQI01010497.1:14796-25239 GCA_015106735.1 Paratilapia polleni
ACCTTCTTAAAATCGTACATGCTCAGCAATATATTTCACTTGAAGTAGCCCAAACAATTCTCTGACAAGTCTGCTGCAACCTAATTATTGTTTTATTATTACTCAACTTTTAACACTGGTAAAAGATTTCTAGCTTCTTTGCTGACACAGAGAGGGATATTTGGGCCAGGGTATTCCTGCGGAGGGGGGTGTTAACCTCTCTGTCATCACAACGGGCTAAAATTGGTGACATGTTAATTTTGGACTCTCCCCTTGTCCACTGGATGGGGTTGATTAATGTGGCTCCTTGTCACTGTGAGCTGGCAGAACCAGGACAGGCACAGCTTTCCACCCTGCTCTCACTTCTCGGCAGCTGTGAGCTCCTGTTTTTCAGTTGTCATGACAACAGAAACAAAAATATGAATGACAATATGTGGACTGTGATCAGTTATAAGAAACACTGAGGGATCATAGAAAGAGTTTGTATATTGTATATTAAACTCATGTTAAAAAGGTTCTGTTCTGTGAAAGTTCTGTAGCAATTTTTTGTCATGTATTAAAAACACTTAGCATTGCTGATGTGACAACAGTTTGTGAGACTCTATGGTTGCCTCTCTCAGTTTCTGGACTGATTTCTGTGTGAATATTTGGTATGTGCAATGAACAACCAAAGGATGTGATATTTAGGCTCGTTCCTGAGCGTCTTGCCTACAGGGCCAACAGTAAGAAACTTTAGCTAAAGTTATCTTAGAGATAGAATCCACACATCAAAGTCAACAAACAACCAGATTTCAACATAAACAGTCCTTGCTTCCAGGACCGCAAGGTGAAGCCAATGCAGACTTAAACTTGCATTCTTTCAGTGGCCACTAGGGGGCAACCCCTGTGGTTGCAAAAACAACTACAGAGCTCAACAGTGATGTTTCAGAAAATCTTTATATGGAGTGTCAAGCCTTGAACCAAGCCAATCAGCTATGAGGTAAATCATGAGCATAAAAAGATTTGATTTAGATAAAAATAAATAAATAAATAAAGGAAAACTGAAAAAAGGCAAAGGTACAAGACTGTATATAATTACTTTAAATGGTGAAGGAACTACTTGTTCCATAATGCATTGCAAATCCCAGATTCCACGGCAAATAACTTCCAACCCTCTCGAATTTAATCCTTTTCATTATTGTAGTGTTGTATAATAATAGTTTTGAATATATTTTGTAGTTTGTGTTGTGTGTATGTAGTAAAGTATAGCCAGATGTGGTACAGTGCTTTGCTCCTGACTACAATCCCTGCTGTCATGGTTTCTGAAGTTTTGCGTTCACTAAGCAACCTGACATTTGCGGGTTTTAACATTTCCATGGTATCAGCGACTTTCACCAATTGACCAAGAGACGTCGCAGTTTCAATTTAGGATTGTGGGTAGAGTAGTTGTTTTCCGCCACATCACAAATAAAACACTTCTTTGTTAAAGCACGGCTGATATGATACAGACTTTTGGCTTCTAGTGGAGCACATACCATCATTTAACAGTGTCGTAGCTCATAGTCTACTTTGGACGGTTACAACATTATGGCTCATAATCAAAATCCCTATAGAGAACATGAATAGGATTTTTACTTCTGGAACCTCACTGCTGAACTCTATAGAGCAGCCCTGACTTCAGCAAACATTTTTCTGGAAAGTTTATGGCCTCAGTGACCCATTTTGGGTCATACTGAATAAAGCAATAAGTCCATTTTGTAAATTATGGTCATTATTAGAGACAGAAAGGAGGATTATCCAGGGTATGCTCTTCGGCTAATGGCTTGTGATTGACAGCTCGTTAGCAATGAGTGTGCAGTTTCACAGTCAGATCCAACTGTCAAGTCAGTATGGTGTGATAATTCAACTAAATTTCCGGGGATACTGCTGCTAAATTACCTTGCCTTTTTCAAATTACTGTATTGGTTAATGTTATGAACTAACCATTGCTAGATTAGCATAGCTACGTTACAGCTAGCTAGAAAACCTTAGCTGGCTGTAACGTAGTTTACTGTGGAGGACAATGGTTAATCCCAACTAGTGTTGGGGTTGTTAATAATGTATTACACATTACTCATTACTTTTTTTAAGTAATGCATTACATTATTTAATTACTCCCTGGAGAAGGTAATTTTTTATAATACTCATTACATTAGGCCTGCTGCTGTGTTACTCAGTAACATGGCCTGAAATACATAGCCACATAATATAAACCTCAGGCTACAATCCCACACACATCATAATGAGGACACAAAACAGTCTGTCTTTTAGTGTTTAAGTTTGAAGACAAAGCCAGCAACACAAAGCAAAGTTAAAAACGGGCCCTACAAGACTTCAAAGCGATCGTCACAGTGATTCTACCGTAGAAACATGTACAGGTAGAAATAGAGGTGACAGTGCTACAAGCCTGACTTCTCATCACCATCTTTGTTACCTGTTGAAGATCAGGCTCTGGCTGCTGGGATGGGGTCGGCATACACTCACTCTCACCCAACCCTGATCACAACTGTTTAAGCTCTAATGACTCTGGGCCTCATTAATAAAAACAGTGCATAGGATCCATACTACATACATGTGCAAAATAGCTAAAAAATGACAAATGACCAAAAACTTTTCACACACATATCTGCAGACAGTTTTGTCTGTGCTTAATGCAAAGCAGCTCATGAATGTACCTGCTGGTCAGTGTTTCTTTGCGGTATATCATGAAAACTACTGAGAGAATGAACAAGAAAAAGAACATTTATGACATACAAATATAAATGGAAGTGATTGTGAGCCAGGAAATCTCCCTGAAGATGTATAGTTGCCTAAATGTGAATACTTAAAAAAAAAATCCAATGATCTGCTTTCCAATCACTTGCTTTCTCTTGAAAAAAAAAGTTTTGAAAAAAATATGGAATATACTTTGTGCAAGCACTGTATATGTATGAAGTCATATTTTTCAGCAAATGTAACTTGTAATCTGTATAGGTTTAAACCGAGTTACTCTTTACATGTACTGAATAGATACCTGCACAGGGACATAAAAGCGGCAGCATCTTGCTGTTCACTTTTCTCATCTCAAGATTCGGTCTGTAATTCTGCCTGTTGCAAAGGGCACACTGCAGTTTTCACAGTGTATTATCTGAGGAGAATAAACAGCGCTTCCCCATGACAGCAGTTAGATGACTAGCACAATGCTAACAAACCAAAAGTAAACACAGGCCTGCCTTTGTGGACACCTGCTCATAGAGATTAATGCGGGCACTGGGGCCAGTAAAAACATCATTAACACTCAGTCTTATTTGGTTGGCTCTGCAATACAAGGTCAGGCCAGATGTTCTGTGGACAGAAAGCAGCTTATAAATACTGTTGCACTCTCATTATTAGGCAGAAATGTGTTGAACACACACACACAGATACACAAACACAAGGCCATTCTTGCCATCCAACTAAATATTAATCTCTTTCTGTTCATTTTATGCTTTCTAGAAAACAGCTAAATAATTTATAGCATCAGTACAATATTGACAATAAACCAAACTTGAATTTATCTGTCTTCACTTTAGAGCAAAGCATGGATGGATGGCTGCACAAAGAAGAATAATTGAATAATTTCTCAATAAAATAATGGCCTTGTTTAGCATGGGGTTGGCAGTTGGTTCAGTTTCATACCTTAACAATTACAATTCTTAATGGGGTTGCAAGCAAGTGATCTGGATACAGTAGTCCCACAATGTGAACAAAAAAAAATTCCATTACAAAGATGTGTGTGAGTGCTCTGGCCAGCACCCAGCACCCAAAGGTAAAAGAAAGTTTAAATTATCATTCTTTGCTTAAATGCTACAAAATTTTATTCAATTATATTCAAAATAGCAGTCCTAATGATCTCTATTAGAACACATTTCAGCCCCCTCAGTAGATTCTTTCAGCACTTCTAGACCCACTTGGTGCTCTGGGAGGTAATTTTACAGATGACAGTAAAAGTGGAAAATTACTGCCAGCTCAGTTAATCAACTAACAATTAACCTGAGAGGCTGATGAAGGTTTATTGTGTTAAACTAGATTACTGATAAGTTGAAGACAAACAACACCATCAAGAGGGAAAGATTTTTCATTTTTAGCATTAATAGCATGCAGTCACTTTTTTACATAAAGATGCTTAGTTAGTTAGTTGGTCAAGCTCCACACTTGTTAAGTAACAGTAATAAATGATTATGGCTAGACCTGAATCTGAAGGTTCCTTCACTCTGTGCAATAACTACGTATTACCGGCATCTTAATGCCAAAAAAAGACCCTCTCCTGTAACCTCAATAAATATTGTCTTACACTGGCAGTTGTATCAGTCGTACTTAGGTGTTAGAGCTGCAAGTATTGCAAAACTTCTGCAAATAAACCTAAAATTATTTACATGCTGGATACCACCACGAACCACATTTACCATATTTCTCTTTGAAATAGCAAAATTATTTCCCCCTAATAATTTTCTTGTCAAAATCTGTGTTATGCAGTGATGTTTTACCAGAAATGAGGTGCATTGTAGTGCATTACTGTTTGCAGCAATAATTAAATGAATGGAAGCCAAGGGTTGCCTCCAAGACCTAAAAAAAATAGTGTGGTCAATTACAGGTGCACAAGGCAGGACATTTATGTGAAATTACACCTCAAATTGGTGCTGCAGAGAGGTACATCATGTATTGAGACTGTGAAGATGTACCTCATTTTCACCAATGAGCCTTTGGCAGCTAAAGTAAAAATCACATGATACTGGCTCCTACTTTGGTACAAGAAAATGTAAGAGTTGCAGATGGGAGAAGTTTGTCTCTTAACACTTAACATTTTAACAACCATGATTTTTCCCCTAAACCTAAGTTTTAGAGCCTAAACCTAACTGAATAATGACCATATAATGACAATGAAGATATAGCCATCAGCCACTCCACCTGCCTCCTAACGCAGACTTCTGTAGTTTTTTTTTTTTTTACCTTTTGGTGAAAACTGACGCTAAAAAGGTGCATTCCTATGTGTTAGAAAATGACACTAATGCTACAGTCACACTGGGTAAAACAATGGTTGGAGACCGCAGCACAAACAAAAATATTGCAACTATGTGCAATGAACTTTCAATGTTGTTGTCTTTGAAATGGTTGGTTGGAAGATGAGGACCAGGTCTGCGACCACACGGAGTCAGTCACCATCTTCAAAGTGACTTTGGTGCATCAAGAGGGCGATAAAACAGCAATAAGACAGAGCCGGTCTGCTATCAGTTTGTGACTGGATGGGGTTAAGCTGGCAATTACATGCAATCTGTTTGTGATAATACGACAATCGTATTAATTGGCAAAAATCGTAAATCTATTGCCATCTGCATACACAGAAATTCACATTAACTACTTACATTCAGAATCCAGCCAGAACCTCATAGATCTGAAACAGAAATTCCTCCACAAATAGTGACGTAGTTGCTGCAGGATGGCGATTTAAGTGCTCAGCAACATTGATTTCATATAGGAATATAATCAGAATACAACAAGTTAGCAACCAGTTGAGTCGAGTGCAAAGAGATGTTTTGCAGATGAGTCGTGGTCATTGGCGCAGACTGACTCAGACTGATTGCAACGTGTTGGCAATCTGTCTGCATGCATAAATTAGATGGCAGCTGTTTGCCAAACTTTGCCAATCTGTCTGGGAGTGTTTGCAGTCAGTCCAAGTTGGACCACGATTGTTTGGAGTCAGATTGCCTCCCATCAGACAACCTGTGGTATTGCCTTGCGATTGAAAGTGGTCATCGCAAGTACTTGCAGTCGGTCACTGAATGCAAAAAAATTCAATGCAATCGACAACCAGTGATTTTTTTCTAGTTGCAAAGAGGTTGCCATCCTCATTTTACTCAAGTGGGACTGAGCCATAAGGGGGTACCCCTTGCATATTATGATTAACAGAAGGAGCTCAAAATATGAGACAGGAAGTCCAAAATCCTAAAATGAAAACCAAAAGTCCAGACCAAGCAGCAACCCCAGGGGCTGAAAAATGAAGCCAATGGGAAAGTGCCAAAAACTGCTGTTTTAAAAAGTAAGTCAATCCCCATATACTCCAGTGTCAAAATGCTAAGTTAAACAACATTTAAAGCATGTTTGCAGTCCATCATAACATCCAGTACAAAAAACAGTTATGGTCTCTAAAGATCGTAGCCCCCTTCATAACAACTGCATGGGGGTGATTTTGGATACTGGCAAGGCTTAAAGTTCGGGGCATGGCTGCTTGGACAGGTGTGCCGACACTGTTTGCTACACCTTAACTTCTCTAATTCACTGACAAAAATTAACCATGTTTGCAGGGTTTGTGCTGTCTGTGCCTTTTGGAACATTTTTAATTGAATTATCTGACAAGCAGTATGGCTTGTTGTGAGGTACAGCACATCCAAGAAGTTTGTATTCCAGTTTGTATTCCAGTTGGTCAGGGAAAGAGTCTATTAGTTAGCATTAATTATCAAATAAGTGTTTCTGTGCATCGTACCCATACAAATGCTTCCTAACCAAGCTTTCTAGTATTTGTCAATAACTTATAACTCCACCTGCTCATCCAAATACGGTAATGTCAGGCTCTGAAAAAACCCAATCTGGCTGTGGCCAAAGCGCTAAAGCTTTGCTTCAAAATGAAGAGTCCAAAACCAATGGGTGACCAAGGTCTATGGACCATACAGTCTATGGTCCAAAAACATTACAAAGTAAGCAAACTCAAGAAATAAACTGAGACCATAAGCAATTAGATTCACGAATAGGAGGGAGTTGTGACAAATACCTGACAAAGACTGAGGGACTACACACAGACTAAATATATAGCAGGACGAGAAGGGTAGTAAGGCACAGGCAAACTCAGACACTAACAAAGGAAGGAAAAAGGAAGAAAAAAAAACAAAGGAACCTAACCTTCAAAATAAAACAGGAAAAACAAATGTAAAAAAGGATTCATAATAGAAACCATAGATCATTAAAAAATAATAACATTGTGTTAACCCTCTGAGGTCTAAGTTACCATCAGTTTTAATTGAATTGCTCACCCAAGTCTTGGCAATCAGGGAAAAAAAAAAATAATTATTCTGACACATCAAAAAACTATTCACATTTTTTCAAAAAAAAAAAAGAAAAAAGTTTGTTTTGGCTTTCTCCAAAATATAGGGTTAGGGTTACCACCTATGATGCCTTAGCTCTCAGAGGGTTAAAGATTCATGAGAAGGAGTCCTGGCCAAGCATCAGTCAGAGCTGGGAGTGTGTAAGTGTTGCACAAGGAGTGGTGCTATTCTCAGTTTGCTATAGAATCCATATGGAGAACAGGAGAAATAAACACACCTGAATAAGACAGAGAGAACTCCTATCCTCCTCAACAAGCACTCCATCAGCGTCACTCCGACGTGTGATTTGGCTGGCTGGGATCTTGCATGGCAACCTCATCCGTCTTTATCGCTGCTCCAGGAAGCACATGGTGATGGGCGTTGGATGACAGGCGCAATAGAGCTGCTGGCTTTATCTATCAGTATGTCTTCCAAGCTTCACCCTCTGAGAGTGTTGAAGGGCAACTTCCTCAGACTGATAGCAGACAGATGAATGCCGGGATGAGGGCCCAAGGCGCTCCCCCCCTCGTCTTAACACCATTACTCCTTTCCCAACTTCATTCATTGTATTCATGCGCTGCTGCCTTGAAGCTTCTGAAGCTGCCAGGGTGAAGTAGAGCCTGTTTGGGGTGACTTTGAAGGTAGAAGCACAAACAAGAGCTGGATAAATTTTTAACCAGAAGGAAATAAAAGGAGGATTTCCTAAATGCCTCATATTTACAATAGAGGTTTTGTTTTTGTGTGCAGCACAGCAGTCAGAGCACCAGGCAGAAAAAAACACACCTTGATTTATTTAACAGCAGGGTACATTCAACCAACTGAATAATGATTTTACAGCAACTATTGTTTTAAGTAACTAAAATTATTATTTTTTTTGTTGTGTTCATGTACAATTCTGTTTATTTTTGTAGCTCTATTAACCACTGTCTTTCCTAATTTTTTATCCAAGCTAATAGAAGTAATCAAATATACAAATACTGATGAAACACAAAGGAACCCCCCCAACCCCACTCATGAAAAATCCACACAGTAAAGTGAGAGAATTCAACTGGACCTATTAAGATATGCAGTTTAATTATGAATGAGCAATGCGTGGGCGTAATAAGCATAGCTAATACAATGACTTTTTGCATAATGTGTGCCTCCCTGTATAAATTAGTTCCAGTTTGAAAAGAAAAAGGAAAAACACCACATTACACTTTCAATGTGGAACAATCATTTTATTACATTTCTGCATGTCACAAGTCAGCCATTTATGGTTTTAAGCTATAAATACAAGCAATCGCAGCAGACTAGGATTTAGGTTTCAGAAAGTAATATTACATTCTTACATTAAATCTATTTTAGCTTGTGTAGTAAATACTTTCTTAATTAAAATAATAATAATAATACAATTTAGATTTAAAAAGTAAAATAGTTTCCATACATTTGGAGCATGAAATATACACTTATTTAACCAATTTGCAGTTGACTCCAAAAACAGTAATTCTCTGGGGGAAAAAATCAAAACATAGACATCACAAAAAATATTTCATAAAAGTTTAAATTTTCTTTAACATGGACGGAATTAGCATTTAAATAACACTGTCAAAGTCTTTTTATGCACAAACACACCTATTTGCTGAGCTTCAGCAAAGCTTTGGAGTCACAACTTTTCAGCAGAGATAAAATGATTACAGTATATATTTTATTTTTTAAAAAAAAGAAAAAAAACAAGCCAGTGTACTCCTAGTGCCGGTCCCAAGCCCGGATAAATGGGAAGGGTTGCATCAGGAAGGGCATCTGGCGTAAAATCAAACATCCGCCTCTGGTGCTGTTAGCCAACAGGGTGCCACTGGAAACTGTGCTACTGCTGGCTGAAGACAAAAGAAGAGGAGAGGAGGAAGACATGTTAGGAGGCACAGAGAGAAAGAAAGGCAGGAGTGTGGAGGTGAGGGTAAGGACTTAAATGTAGGGACTATGGTTGGTAAAGAGAGGGAGCGGGCTGATATGATGGAGAGAAGGAAGGTAGATATATTGTGTGTGCAGGAGACCAGGTGGAAGGGAAGCAAGGCCAGGAGCCTTAGAGGTGGATTCAAGCTGTTCTACCATGGGGTAGATAGGAAGAAGAATGGAGTAGGGGTAATCTTGAAGGAAGAGTATGTGAATAGTGTTGTGGAGGTGAAGAGAGTATCAGACGGGATCATGAGTTTGAAGCTGAAAATCGAAGGGGTGATGTTGAATGTTGTCAGTGTGTATGCCCCACAGGTTGGATGTCAGTTAGAAGAAAAAGAGGAATTCTGGAGTAGGTTGGATGAAGTGGTGGAGAGTGTTCCCAGGGGGGAGAGAGTGGTGATTGGAGCCAACTTCAATGGACATGTAGGTGAAGGGCACGGAGGTGATGAGGAGGTGTTGGGCAAGTATGGTGTTAAGGAGAAGGGCAGATGGTAGTGGATTTTGACAAAGGGATGGAAATGGCTGTAGTGAACACTTACTTCAAGAAGAGGGAGGAACATAGGATGACGTATAAGAGTGGAGGAAGGTGCACACAGGTGGACTACATCTCATGCAGAAGGTGCAATCTGAAAGAGATAGGAGACTGCAAGTTGGTGTCAGGGGAGAATGTAGCTAGGCAGCATCAGATGGTAGTCTGTAGGATGAGACTGGACATCAAGAAGAGGAAGCAAGTGGAGACAGAGCCAAGGATTAAATGGTGGAAGTTGAAGAAGGAACAATGTTTCACAGAGTTCAGGGAGGAGCTGAGTCAGGCTCTGGGTGGTAGGGAAGAGTTACCTGATGACTGGGAAAGTAGAGCTGAAGTGGTGAGGGAAACTGCCAAGAAAGTGTTTGGTGTATCTTCTGGACAGAAGAAAGAAGACAAGGAGACTTGGTGGTGGAATGAGGACGTACAGGAAAGTATTCAAAGGAAGAGGTTAGCAAAGAAAAAGTGGGATAGTCAGCAAGATGTGAGAGGGAGAGAGGTGGAAAGGTGAACATGCAAGGAGTAGAGGTAGTGAAGGTAGATGAGTTTAAGTACCTGGGGTCAACCATCTAAAGCAACCGACAGTACACAAGAGAGGTGAAGAAGAGAGTGCAGGCAGGGTGGAGTGGGTGGAGAGGAGTGTCAGGGGTGATGTGTGACAGAAGAATAGCAGCAAGAGTGAAACGGAAGGTTTACAAGGTGGTAGTGAGACCTGCTATGATGTATGGTTTGGAGACGGTGGCACTAACAAAACGACAGGAGGACGAGCTGGAGGTGGCAGAGCTGAAGATGCTCAGATTTTCATTGGGAGTGACCAGAATGGAAAGATTAGAAATGAGTACATCAGAGGGACAGCTCATGTTGAGCGGTTTGGAAATAAAGTTAGAGAGG
>VUQI01010498.1:4589-16110 GCA_015106735.1 Paratilapia polleni
TTCCCAAAATGTGTGTCTTGTGATCCCTTTTTAAAAAGAAAAAGAAGCATTTGTGACCCCCCCTCTGTGCTAGCTGCATATCCCCTGCCTTTGGCTAGAGAGTAGTTAATCTATTTTTCTCATTGCTGATTTAATAACTCTGTGTCTGTGCTTTGTTTTCCTGCTGATTGTTGCCTCTGAACGCCTTACTCTTGGGGAAATGAACAACAAATTAGACCACATTAGACCTCTGTTTGCAACGATTTTGCCTTAGTAGCCTCCTTCTTCTTTATTGTAGCAGAAACTATATTAATATTGTAGATAAGTGACAATGGGGGTGCATCATCTCCAAGCTATACATCTCCAATTACACTTAAAAGGACAGATTGTGGAGTAGATCAGCTAATGTGAGATATATATAAATTCTGATTTCATTAAAATATCATATAAAATATCCTTCCAGTGTTGCCAGCGGATATCTGGATATATCAGGGGAAGAGTTATCTGCTCTATGCGCTGGTCATTGTTTACAATCTAATAATGAAGTAATTAAAAGCCTAAATGCCTATCAAATGTTAGCTGATGATTTTGTGACTTAGTTTTACCAGTGCATTCCTTTTTTTTTTCTTTTTTTGTCTCCCTACAGTGTTTACCTTTATGCAGCCAGGGCCAAAAAAGCTTCTGGCACAGAAATCTTGTCGCTTGTCTACAGATTCTATATGCAGATATCCGTGGCTAGAAATGATTAATATCTCAGCACCTCATGCTATGATTGAGAGTGTATGACGAATAGGTAGAAATCAAAGAAAAACAAGCTCAGAATCCATAGCTAAAAGGGTAAAATAGATATAAACCATCACTGCTAAAGATGAGAAACTCTCTACTAATTTGGTTCCATTGTGGTCCATAAAGAGCCCCTGACTGTCCATGAATCCCACTTTGGTAACTGCTGTTCCATTATTGCCTCTTCACTTCACTCTGTAGCTATATAAAAGACCACAACAGCAGACAGCTCTGGCACACAGCATGCCTCAGCTCTCTCCTCGTCACATCAGTCATTGTGCAGCCCTGGGTCTGTGCTGTTGTCTCCTTTCGGGCCCTTCTGGCCCTCTGGGCAACTTCTGGTAGAGTGAGAGCCCGTTTACATGCCCTGTTAGCCACCAAAGATGTCCCTGTTGTGATGGAACCGCAAGCATGTTGGCGTCATCGTGTCAACTCCACAATAAACACGAGCAAATATAGCCTAGAAGCAAAAGCACAGGGACGTACGCAGTCATGTCTCAGATGCAGTTACCATGGGGAGTTCATGCAGAACTTGACTAGAAGGGATTTGAAGTGGGTTTTTTTTTTTGTTTTGTTTTTTAGTAAGAGATGTCCATAAGGTTATTATTAGATGTGAAACTGGACTTTTCAGGGAGACAGATTCTGTGCTGCATTGTGTGGTTTTGGCCTATGTGTGCACCCTGTGACTGGCTACAGATTTTCAGTAAAGGTCTGGCACAGCTTTACCAGTCAAAGAAGGCCATTTACAAACCATACTCAGAAACAAACCACTACCTGTAGCTCTCTCTCCCACTGACCCGGTGCGTGAAGTTCACTGTGTGAGTCCAACTTCAAAACTGAAGCGTGGCAGAAGCATCATATTTCAGGTTTACATTCACACGAGGGACCTGTATGTCTAAAAAGAATGCACACACGCGAACGCGAGTTTTTTTAGCCACAGCAAACCTCTATTTCTTGTTGGCTTCCCTTTCCCAGATAAATATTTATTCAACTCTACAGGGTTTTAAAATTCAGCAATAGAAATGGAGTGTTGCAACACAAGAGCAAAACAAAGTTAGATGATGAAATGCAGCAGCGGTGACTCACCAAATAAACTGATGGAATTAAAATTGAGTACTTGGGTGTTTTGTTTTAAATACTGAAATATAATCCAGGAAATCAGATTAGTAGACAGAGGCTGAGATGGAGAGGCATTTTGGGAGAGGATGGATGCATCACATGTGAGATCCCTCTCTGTATCCATTTGACGCTGCCTGCTGTTTGGCATCTTCTCACCACCTCCTGAAGTGCAACCTTGCTAATTTCCTACTCCTCACGTCTGACAGCCCCCCTCCCTTGTTGCTTGCCTTTTTCTTATTAGCTTACTCTTTTGCTTATGCTTTCTTTATCACACATGCTATCCTTCTCTTGCAGTTTCCTCTCAGCTGCTCACTCTCACATTGCAGTAACCCCCCAACTCCCCCAGCTACTTTTTCACTCTCTCTCTGCTCCCCAAGGGAAATGGAGGCATGTAAATTGTTTTCTCCTTGATGTATGTTGGGCCTGCTGTTTGTTTGTTAAGCTGCATTCACATAAATGCACCTTCTTTCTAAAACAGCGTTTTAAAATGGAAAAGATCTTTATCCCGCGAGCGTGTTTGCACCTGTTCAGTAATCATCTCCGTCTATCGTAGTGAACTTCCATTTCAAGTACACTGGGTGTACCTTTTTGCGCTCGTAGGAAATAGTAGCATGATAAAATGCAGTATTTAACTGCAGGCTACTGACTAATAAGACCCAACCAGTCTCTGTCATTGTTTCCAAAATTCTGTTTCTGTGCGTCGAGAGTAAAACTCAATCCTGGAGTTTTCAAACCAAACCGAAGGCAGCAGCGTTTCCAAAAGTCTCAGTTTCAGGGGTCCTAAAATGGAGTACATAAATATAGCAGAAGTTAGAACAAAAACATTTTAGTGCAGCCATGAAAGATGAACTCCGCTAAAAAAAAATATCTTCTGTCACTTTTCGTGTCTTTTTTATTAGATATTGAAAATCATTATTAAAACAAAAATGCCTTTAAAAATAAATAAATAAATAAATAAATCTGCTGTTATCTTTGCTTCCAGTGCACATAGGTAGGCCTGTCATTGTACAGCTTGAGGGTAGATTAATTTGCATTTCCAAATTAGATGAATGTTGCCATGCATAATTGCTCCCCATGGTATGAAGTTAATTAAAACAGTATGTAGGTACTGAAGGTGCAATGGGGAGGTGCCAGACAGCCAATCAGACATAGATGGGTGAGAAGAGATCTCATCGGTGCTGCTGCCATGTTCTGCTCTTTACTTTACTGATTGTTGCTTCAGGCTAAGTTCAGAGCCAAGCAACTCTGTGGCAGTAAATAAGAAAAACTGATGGAAAAATTTATTGTTTTAAGACAGACTGTGATCTCTTAGCGGTTGCATAAGGCAACTTACTCATGAATGCATTTTGACCCTTTACCCTGCTTGTGCTTGAGTAACTATACATATCCTGTTCCTCAGGCACTGAGCCCATCCATTCTTAGAATATGAATCAGTTTAAGTGGAGAGCATCCACAAGTGAATTTTTCAGTCCACGTCTAGACTTCATGCGGCATGAAGTGGCCCTGGATGACCCAGAAACTGATACGGATCCCTCTGTGTGCTCGCTCTGCCCGCTGCATTCCAGCTGTGGTACTGCCGCAGAGCTCTGTAAATACTGAGCGAGAGGTTAGCCAGCTCTCTTGCGCTTGTGGTGTTTGTGGTATTTAGCATCTCTCAGTTAAGAGGCTCTCAGGCTTAGAGCCTACTGACCCAGTAGAATAAATGAATAGATAGCCCCTCAGTCTACTATATCCCCACTTAGCTGCGTGAGAGGCTAGAGATGACTTTACATTTATAGTTGACCACTTTGTAAGGTGGCCCAGCTGTGAGTGGGCATTAGGGTCTGTTGTAGTAGGATCATGCCTATGCGTTGTGTGTTTTTATCATCACTCTGTGTAGGATTTATGGCATGTGTGCAGATGTGCTGCAAAGATTTGCCGAATTTCACTGCTGTGTCAGTTTTTATTTTTCTCCAATGCTTGCCTGCGTCATTTTCACAGCTGCTGGTGTGTCAGTATGACCCAGGTGCTTAAACTAGGTTTTATTACATTGTAAACTAATTATAGCTTTTCCTGTGTGTCTCGGAGCCCTTTGGGTGGTGTTTAATATTACGGGTCATCACCTCATCTATCTTCTGCGATCCATATACGGATGGTTGCATCCATACATCTGTTGCACTGTTGCCTCTTTCTGGCTGTCCATAAAAATGTGATCTGCAAACGCTCACAGGAACGCACAGGTCACTGCTGAATCCTGATCTCAGTAGCTTGGGAGGGATCAAAGATGGGAATGTAAGTCCCTTTAGGTCCATCTGGCCAATAGCTGCCCTTGGTAACTTAATGTGTGGGCCACAACAAGAGAAGGAATGCACTGCTGTGCATTTTCTTGGGACCAAGGGAGCATCACTTTTTAATTTCAGTTCTTTTGTTCTGGTCATTATAGGAGGCTAAACCATTCAAACATTAACAAATGGAGCTGGTGTAAAGAAACACCACCTCACTAATGGCTAAAAAACTATAAACCACTAAAAAAATTGTAATTACGAATATAAACCTCCACCAAGTTCAGGTGTGCGTTTCTCTTGTGCAGCCCTCAGTTATAAGTAGGCTCCCTAAATTGGCACTCAGTCATCAAAACTTTTAAAACCTCTGCTTTAGGTTCTTAAATGCGCAGTGCCCCTGAGTGTCTTGTCCACTTCTATCTTAAGTGAGCGTGAGTCAAGTGCCCTAGTTTTCGGTGCTGCTCTCCCCGAACTGTGCTCTTGATTTTTGATTATCCGTTTGATGTTAGATTCGTGGAAGTCGAGAGAGAGAGTTTTATGAACTTGTTTGCTCTTTATTCAAGTGCTTGTTATTTGTAGTTTTTGTTGGAGTGGAGTACAGATAAAAGGCGAGCACTTCATCATACTAAAATAACTAAAAATTATTGACGGACTTATTTTACTTTCATCTGATGTAAACTCTTTAAAGAGGAGCCCCACCACTTGCAAATATCAAAGTCAGTTTTGGAGTGGTGTTGCATAAGTGAAAAAAAAAAAAAAAAACCTGTAGAAATAAAGGCCTTTTGGATCCAGAGGGAGCTGCGGAGAATCTGAGGATTATTTAAATACTGGGTGGGTATAGAGCCTCCAAGACCTCTGTCTGCTTGAGGCTAGCGGCTCCATGCTACTTTATCCACATACAGTATAACAAACCCAAATCTCTGACCAAACTGTCTGTGGCCCAGTTCTGTTGTTGGTAGTGTAGGTGCCAAGTTTTGGTATGGAAAACAAATGCATGGAAAAACAACATATATCTGGTTCTGCTGCATTGAGTTTAACAGTCACTTAAACTATCCTTTATGGGTCTGACAATGTTATGTGGTGCAATAAGTGGAGTACTCTTTTAACAGCAGCCACCAAAGGTTTCTATCATTCTACCTTTTACTTCAGCCATTTTCACACTTGAACTTCATAAAGTGACCACTTCAGATGCATTCTCACTAGTGGAGATACTCTGGTTTAAGTGAGGGAACTACCTGGACAGAGTGTGCATGAGGCAGGATAGAGGATGCCCACTCACTCACTCTCTCACTGTGATTTCACTATACTAGTACCTGTGCTATTCTCGCATGGGTGCAATTGCACGTCACACAGACTTTATCCTAAGAAGCTGGCAGATTAAAGACCGTTTAATGTTCTCACATTCGCCGCTGTCTGGTGACGTCTGGAGATGTTTACGTGCATGTGTGAAAACGGCTTTTCACTACTGCATGTTTTAAGCTCAGCAGTTATGAGACGGGATGGAAGGTAGCAAAGTCCTGATAAGTCTTCATGGGTCCAGGGCCGTCCCCCTGTAAATTTAACAAGTGCTTGAGGACTCTCTTGGCTGTCTTTTAGAACTCTTTATGGACCCTCTTTGTAAATGCACAGAGCTTGGTTGGAGGAATTACCCAAAAATGTCCTTTAAAAATCTTGCAAATGTGGATAACAGTGAATTAAAATTGAAAGGCCTAGGATAACATGTTTACAATACTGAAACATTTTAAATTTGATTTATTATTGCAGATGAACATAATTTAATACTGGCATTATTTCAATAAATGAGAACAGAGGTTATGCTGATTAATGATCAGGGGAACACTGAGATTGGTTCAGTCTTGGTGTCATCATGGGTGTCGTTGTCCCCAAGAAACCTACAGACTTATTTTACCCTTCATTTCCAATGTTTTTGTGGGTTTCTCTCTTTATCATTCTCTGTTTGAGCAGAGCAATTATTATTAAGTCTCAGTTTTCTTTGATTTATGTATTGGTTAAAAACAACTCTGCTAAGACTTAATTTATTCCCTCCTATGACTGGAAGGAAGGAAGGGGAAAAAATAAAGTACACTCTTAGAAGATACGGGCAAAATGAGTACCTGCACGTGTAAATTATTATTATTTTTTTATAACTGTCCATTTTTGATGGTGTTTTATGCTTCACAAGCTTTACTGCAAAAATATGAACACATTTCTAGGTAGTAGCTCTTTTGCATTACTTTCCTTACTTGCTGCTCAGTGCTGGTGCAAGAATGTTCATTTCAGGTTATTTCTGTTAACACGAGAAAAGAGTTGAGGGGAAAGGTGCAATAACGCTTGGTTAAATGTACTGTATAATTAATGTATGGGCTGAGATTGTGGATTTTAACCCATTCTGGCACGACGCAAGCCCCCTGTGATGTCAACTTGCCGCAGCAGTGTTTTCTATTAGACAAGTCAAGGCTACCTCTACAGAGAGGAGATTGAGGAGTGGAGTGCCTCTAATAATATGCCAAGGTCACCAGCTCACTCTTTCTCTCAGGCTGGGGAACTGCAAGCCTTGGATTGAAGATATGTTGCTTTATATTGGAGCTGCGTCTGATTCTCTGAATAAATCAAAACACAGAAGGGCATACGGGAAACAAAACACTTTGATATTTCACTCTCTTGTGGTTGCATCTCTCAGATACCCACTCTTTATGTCTCTCTTTTAAAGACTGGTTCTTTGCTACTACTGCGTTGGAGCAGTGCTGGGCTTTGCAGATGCACATCTGCCCATTGTAGCTGTTTGTTGGTACTTGGGACCAGTTTCAAAAATATGTGGAACAGCCACAATTGTAGGCTTCTATTGTTCATGTTTTGTTGGTGTTAGTCCTTTTTCTTTGCTCCAGCTGAGGAAAAGAAAGAAGTCATAGTTTGTTTGTTTTTTGCTCTTCTTCCTCTTTTTGGTGAACTCTGGTGTGGTTGTTGCCTTTCCAATTCAGGCCAATCCTTTACCCAGTCACCACTTGACCTACTCACTGCGTCATCGACCAGAAGACACACATTGTTGGTTTGTTGGAGGACTGCGTGCAAGTGCAAGACTGTGTGTTGGTTAAATTTGTATAATCCATCCCTCTACTGTATGTAGGTGGAGAGCTACGCAAATGGAAACTGTAATTTGGCCTAAAGACTTTAATTCCTCCTCTTTTCTTGCATTCTCATCAGTGTTTCTGCCTCCTCTTCATCCTCTACCTTCATGTTTTCACCAGAGCTTTCCATTTATACAACTCCACATATCCATATTGCCCAGTCTCTGACCCTCACTGCCCACACAGTGACCACCAGCAGCAGCAGCAGTAGCAGCATTCATCAGGGCATCATTGCTCCAAGCTTCATTGGTCATCTCTCTTGCTGCCACTGTAAAGCTCAGTAGCAGCCTGAGGTGAGTTTCTGTTGGCTCTAAGCAGCCGGAAAAAACAAACCATAATTACCGTCACACCCTGATGGCAGTGTTCATCACTTGTTAGCCACTGCAAAAAGAAGGCCTACCAATGCCTTGCTCAGGGGGATGTAGATGCTGTCAGACAACACCAGGTCAGCAGGTGAAGCTCTTTGAGAAGCCTAAGCAGAAAGCTAATGGATGGTTGGGTGCAAGCTTCAACTTGCCTCACCCACCTTGACGAAGGTATGAAAGATGGAAAGATTAGTTTCACTTAATTCCCCAGGTTTGTTAAGTTTATTAAGCATGTCAGAAATACAAATGCTTGTGAAAAACACTCTTGATCAGCCCTCTGTTTGTCCCTTTTCTGCCTTATGAGCTGAGTAATTACAACAACATAAGAGTGCTGGCTGGGTTCAGGGCAAAATTAATGCATCATTGTCAAAAGTAGAGTATGCCTATGTCACGACACCCATATGGGAGACAGTTTTCTTTGACAAAGACAAATATTTAGTCTTCCTGTTTGGTTCTTATCAGTGTTTTTGCTTCTTGTAAATCCTGCCAGCCATGTTGTTGTGTCTATAGATACGGGTTTTTCATGCCATCTGAGAATAAACATCAAGGAGTGTTTTGTGTCTCTCACACTCAGCTGAATCATTGTGATGAGCTTGGGATTCTGCTGCCATTTGTGGCTTGCTCAGATTCTCCATCTGTAAACCACCTGTCTTACCCCGTGTCACCCTGGCTGGTCTGTGCTGGCCACACATCAGAGTTTTCCATTTCCTGTGGATGTCACACGTTGACAGTGTGCTTAGCCCCCATCTTTTACCGTGCTATGCTGAAGTGAAGAATAACACATACAGCTCAGCTTGCTTGGTCACAGCATGGCTCTCTATTGAAAGAAGAGCGGTATTGTAGTAGCAGACAAGCTGGGTTTAATGTTGCCTTCAGGGCTTGTTGCTGTGTCTGTTCTTTTGTTGTCTGGAGGGGAAGCTTAACACCCAGTGTTTGTATTTTTGGTGTGTGTGTGTGTGTGTGTGTGTGTGTGTGTGTGTGTGTGTGTGTGTGTGCGTGTTTGACTTGTCTAGCTGCATTTTCCAGCCCAGACAGCAAAGTAGAAGAAAGGTACAGGAAATACCAAGGGCAGTTTTACAATAATAGGGGAGCTGTCAGATGCAGGACACTCTGTAAAAGTAGTGAAAGTTTGTTACATACAAGTAGGGTTTCCTGTGTGAATTAATTCTAAGAAGAGCAACTGTGGTTTGCCCTTGAGGTAGATGGTACTGTATAGGATATGCCTCATCTGAGCTGAAGGTGCAAGGTGAGCCACTTCCTGCTGATATCTGCATGTAAACCGATCCATTTCCTGTTGACAAAATGTGCAAAGAGAAAGGTCAAGAAGCATGGACACAACCCCACAACCCAGTGTAATGTTATTAGAAATTAATGTGTTTTCTGTATGAATTACAGAGCGGCCTAACAAGCTGAAACAAGCTGTGTCTGTTTCCATGTACTCTGTGAAAAGATGTACAGTATGAGGGGTTGATATGCACTGATTACATCATTCCAATGACATCGTACCCACAGCAATGAAAGCCTGGCCTGAGGAATGCCCACCACTGGTGTTTTTCCTTTCCCTCTCTTCTTCTCTCTTTTTCTGTCTCTCTGTTTCCCATAAATGTGGGTTACATGCAATTAACCCATAAAAGGCAAAACTGAACCTCTGAATCCTTTGCCCCAGTTTATAAATAGCCAGACTCCAGGCTCATTTCTACTTTTGCTGCCACTGTACCACAAGCAAAGCCCCCACCCTCAATTTTACTACATAACTTGACAATTATAAGGAATGGGTGAAGCCCAAATGAATAGCTTTTGTATGACTTGGGCTGGGGATGCAGACAGGATGAAAGTGTTTCAGCCGTGGCCAGTCACCACGCTGCTAGGGTGGAGGCTGTGCTGGCATTGTTGCTGGTTCGTGACTGACCAGGCCGGGCTGAGGCCTGTCTCTGGGTAAACATATTGAGGGGAAGGCATGGATGTAGCATATGGTTAAAAAAAGATGTGGGGGATAAATAAATAATAGGAAGGCAGTGGAGAGTGGGAAGCTTAGGGCAGAGCTTAGGGGTTAACAAATTAAAGGGTGAGCCCAACTGTGGGGCACAGGGCATCTGTCAGGGAAGGGGAGGGCATTGTGGTGAAAGGGCGTAGTATGCGTGAAGTGGCTGGGGAAATAAACCAAGGAGGCAAGAGAGAGAACAATAACAAGCATCTTGGAGACAGTACTTTAAAAGCAACGAAAACAGCATTTCATGGAAAATATTCATAAAAATAAGCCTCACTGTATTATCCATGGCACGCATGAGTTCATGTGTTGTGGGCGTGTGCAGTGGTGTGATACTGATGAGCCGTTGGTGGTTGGTGAATAACATTGTGCTTCCAACAGTGCAGTCAGTCAGTCAGTCATTCGGTATGGCGGATAGGCAGTGACCATGCAGCAGGGAGGATGAGAGTGTTTTGGTCAAACCAGGTCCTGAAGCCACCCAGGAGATGCATGCTTTTATGTGTGTGTGTGTGTGTGTGTGTGTGTGTGTGTGCGTGCGTGCGCGCGGATGAGGGTTGCTTGATGTATAGCCACAGCTGGGGGACAGTGGGAGGGGACAGAGAGACAGCTGGCAGGGCAAAGGGTGAGTGTAACGAGGAGTGTGTGTGACAGCCACAGTGACTCCTTTGTTCCCACTCACTTGTGCCAGTCACAGCGAGTAGATGGCTGGTCTGTGAAGTGACTGAATCCTTTCATAGCACCTAGACCAGATACACAGTTTAGCTTTACACTCAGCCTGTGTGTATGTGTGTCTTTGCGTATTTGTGTGACTCTATACAACAGAGAGCTGGCAATGGCAGCAAGAGGTTTCCACAGGAGAACCCATAACCATCTTCCATAATGTTGGTGCTCCTGTAGAGCATTTATTATGCTTGTGATGATAGTCATCAGTGCTAACATAATTGTAGTGCCAGCAACACTGAACAGTAGCTTGTTTGCTATATGCTAAGGTAATGAGTGTTGTTGAGGGCCTGTGTTCTCTCCAGAGTTACGTCTTAATAAGAGGAGTAATTTTTGCTCTGGTGAAGAGGAGTTCTGTATATGTGAGGCTTCTGTTGGAAATACTGCTTCTGTGTGAACTGAGTTTGTCAAGGTGCAAGGTCATATGAGACCTCTTATTCACCATACCTTTTATTAAACCTGTCTGGTGTGTGTGTGTGTGCTCACATGGGCATTTTCCAGCATGTTCATTTTCACTCTTCAGAATACCAGCAGTCTTTCAATAACAGGCTAATGGATGGAGGATGTATTCCATAGCGTATTATTCTCTACCATTAAAAGGTGCTTGTTTTTTTCTTCTCTGAAACCTCTACACTAAAGCATCCCCTCTTCTAACACCATTTAGCTTTCCAGTGATATTTTTTATGAGTTCAATAAGCCTTTTCAGTGCCTGACTTCTTCCTATGAGTATCTGAACCATTTATTTCAAGTAGGACAAGTAAAAATAGCCATGAATCAATCCCAAATGTTCTCGGGCTCTTCGCACATCTCAATCTAGGCTACAACCCAACAGGGGATATAGAGCATTCAAAGCTGGGCAGAATAACTGGCAAACTGGCACTTCAGTGGAGGGGCATAATCATTAAATACATGACTGGTGGCAACAATTTGGACTTTGACACACTTTAAATGCCATTAAAGATGCAGTGGTGGATTATGGTTTGTTGAGTTATGATGATGATATGACCTTTTGGTTATTACATGCTTCAGTGGAGATGGTAATCCTCTGAGCTATTGAATTTAGTTAAGTGGAGACCATGTTTCCGTTAGAAGATGTACCCTATGTGAAGTGTACAACATTGCAGCAGAAGTTCATGGCAGACCAAATTATCAATTCCACTGAAATGTCACAGTACGTTAAAG
>VUQI01010499.1:4067-25436 GCA_015106735.1 Paratilapia polleni
GATCACTTAGAAAAAAATGTAAAAAAAAAACAACAAAAAAACATCTGTTTTGTACAACATCTTGGTTCTGTATTAGAGTTTTAAGTTAACTCTAACCATTAACAGTATCTTATTACCTGAAACATGACCCATATTTACCCTTTAATCCAGAGGTTATGCTGTGACAGACAGACAAACAATGAAATACTAAAGAAACAAAGAGCCCACGTTTTAGTGTGAGATTGAAAAGAGACGACAACATAGTGCGATCCCTTTGGTCAGAGTTGCTGACAGGGGATAACCCTTTAAAATGGCCCCTCTCTCCTGTCCTGTCCCATCCCCTGCCTCGTGCCCTCTGTTCGCTCCCCCAGCCCATGCCCGCTTTTCTCCATACACACTGATTGACTAACTGGCTGGACTGTTACAATGCCCGTAAATACACCTGCTTTTACGAAACCAGCACCAGCAGCACCTGACCAACACTGAGACAGTTCGCTGACCCTCAGATCATTGATCATAAAGCAGGGCGACAGTCAGAGGACAAGGTCAGTGGATTTTGATGGGGTGGCTGATGGGATGCAGCCTGGGTTTGGATGGTAACGCTGAAGTTCTCAGAGCTCATTGTCATAAATGTGTGAATGTATGTCAGCCATGTTTGTTGAGTGGAGTGTGTGTGCAGTAGTGTTAAGCCAGATGGATAACCTGTTTGGCAATTGAAGCTATTATGTTTTTACAATGTTGAGTCACTTTATGAGAGCCTTGTGAAGCCTTGTGTTTCATGAAACAATTTACAGAAATATTCTGTAAAATATTTTGTTCATCTATCTAAGAAGTAGGATTTTACAAATGTAATTTTCATGTGATGGTTTTCTGCAAATAAATGTAATAAAATACTAAAGTTAAGACCTTCATGTCAGGTACAAACATTAGTAAATCACTGACAAAAATAAATAACCTCATTATAAATGCTGATTAAATCCTCCATATAATCTTGCACAAAGACAAAATGAGCTTAAATGCATCGAAATTAAAGCAACCATTTCAATTTACAATAATCTATACGCTACAATATTTCAGAGTATTGATGAGCCGTTTCATTAAAAACTTACACCCCTGTTGGCTTCCACATAAGTGAGATGTAACTGAGATGTAAATATTTTTCTTTAATCTTTGAAGCTCATACTAACTGCTTGTCTAGGTTCAAAACTTTTAAATCCATCCACTCCACTCAGTTGAAAACAAACTGACAGTTAACAGATGACAATTCTGTCTGATATCGAGCAAGCCCAGTGGACGAGAGATATGGATACAATGTTACAGGCCCTGACTTCCAACCTCTGTTTCCACACACATCACCCGAGGGTTAACTGTTTCTAAAATACATTTGATACGTAACTGAGCATCATACTTCCTCTGATGCTTTGCATACACAAATTCAAAAAGTGCCATTTCAACCTCTGAAAAGTAGCAAGACAGAGATATGCCTTTTGTTTTTTAATAGTTGTACTTTACATTCTCATAAGTGTAAATCTGTTACATGGCGTTTGTCCAGCTCACTGTAAAACATCTTGAGTTAAGCAGAAGCTTCACTAACTGTTCCTCTCCCATCAGAAACACATACTGGAAAGAGACCATCCACAACACATCTGCAAGCAGTCATATCATGATTGAGAGTGACAGAGAGCTGTCAGCCATGGTGCAGGAGCTATGGGACAATGATATCAACAGACTTCAACCTGGAAAAGACTACAGGATCTCTCTGCAGGTGCACCACATGCGGATACATACGCACATTTTTTGCAGCCCACCTGCTGCAGATGAAAATATAATGCAAATTTATCATGAAATCTGTCAGTTTGTGTTATAGCTCAAAACAGACTGTCGGCACTGTTCTTCTCCTGGAAATGTGTCTTTTCTCTCTGAGTGACTTTATATATGCTTTGCTACTTTAGTAAAAAAAAAAAAAAAAAGTGAACACATGGAGACTCAGAGACCTACTGAAAAAATAAACGTTAAATCTTTGTGGTAGAAAACCATGGGTATTCATGGAAGTGGAATCTTGTTGTAGGCTGTCTTCCTAATTTAGACAAAATATTTTGTACTTGGATGTATTTTTCTTTACACAGTGGTAATACACATCAATTTTGCGAGCATAAGTGTGACTAAAGACAAAAATATCACCAGAAGCGTACATGAAGGGCATTTCTTGAATTGCATGTTATTATTATAACATGTTATATTATGGGTAAAACAAAAGCACTGTTTTTGCACAAGTCAAATTAGAGCCTTCCTGTTGCAGGGAAAAGCTGGAGACAGCATGAACATCAGTGACAACAATGATGGGGCAGGATATCCTCTGTTCACATATGTTGATGAGAACATTTTCAAAAAGGAGACTTTTTTAGGTAAGTGCACGAGGGGAGAGTGTAGTAATATAGAGCTGCAGAGTCACCGTTTGTTGCCTTAATTTAATTTAAGATTTTTTTTACAGCTTTTACTTGTTTTGATGTGATGATGCAACCCTCAACTGTTTTTCTTTCTGCATGTTGCACTAGTCTGTATGACTGCACCATCAATAATGTCTGAAATGTCTGTTCATGTGTTCCAAGGCACCGTTTGCCAGTTTGATACCACCTTTCTTGTCTCCATCCTTTTAAGCAAAGCCTTTCCATCTACTCGTAATCTCCTTATGACGAACAGTGGCATGTTGCATAATCACAGACCATGCAGAGTTCTGCGTGCTGGATGCAGAAAGATGCTCCTCTCCAACCACTGGCTTCACCTTCAACTCATTCTCTGCATGATAACTGCTAAAGCACACTTCTTTCCACCATGTTTTCTCCAGTGGTGTTTTCACAGATTTATATTCTGTTGCACGTAAGAGACAGCAGTGTATACCTGTAGAGGGAATTGAATTATGTAATAGATGGTATCCACTCAGAGTTCACGCTAAGGCTGCTTTCCATTTTTAAAAAAAAAAGAAGGCAGGATTCTTTCTGTTTTGGGGCACTCTGCTGAACAGGAGGATTCTATTTTCAGCTTTGCTTAATGTCTTTGTACTTTAATTATCGTCATCCCTATGTTTCTGGGACTGGCAGCCCTAAACATTATGTAATAATTGTGTTCCACACTAATCCCCCATTGAAGTGTGCCTCTGTTTGTTTTTGCAGCCTTTATCTCCCTGCTGGATAACTATGAGAGTGACACCGGTGAGCCAGAAATTGTAACCCCTGAGGAGGTGGCAGAGAACCACAAGTTCCTGGACTCCATCATTCAAACTCCCACTATGAAGGTATCTATGGGGTGTTTGACCATGTTCACCATCATAAGAAAAAATATCATTGGTTTTCTCTTGGGACTAGTAGATGTTGAGATATTTTGACCCTGATCAAACTGGGGGAGGGACCACCTGACACTTGCATCCTTTGAGCCACCCTGCTACAAGTATTTTCTAGTAAATTCTTCTTTTCTTTAGATAGCCCATAAATACCTGGTAGAGAAGCACCTTTCGCCTGAGGATGAGACGAAATTCAAGGAACAGCTGTACAGGATCTGGTTTGAACTTTATGCGAGGAGAGGATCCAGCAGGTGGGTGGAATCTGACTCAACACCTCAGTATAATTTCACCAGTGGAATTCAGCACTGTGATGGTAAATACTTTGACAAACTGGCTCTGGAGCACATACACTCAGTGTGAGCATGACTTACCATACGGAGAAAAAAAATATAAATTTTGCAACAAGTTCAGGATTAAAGCAGCCACTAAACGTCACATGGTGTCCCAATAGCACATGACATAATTATGTGATTGTTTTCATAGATGTGATTCTGCTGCAGAGCCAGATGATTTTCATAGGTTGTGGCCAGGATGAGGCAGTTACATTGGGTTGGTGCAGACCAAATATGATTTTTGTTAGTTACTTGCTCTTATAATTTGCTTATGTAAATGATGCTTATTCAAAAGATTAGAGTGAGTGACCAAAATAACTCGAGTTGCATGAGTATGTGTACTGCCTCCTAATGACACTCTCCATTGGTGGTGTGGGGTGGCCAGAGGGGTGACTGAACAAAGAGTTTAATAAACTCTTTGTTCAAGAGTAAGAGAGTAAGATTCTTTGCACAAAATAATACAGTAAATCCGGAAATTGGCATGGCAATATGTAGGTAAAAGTATTTATAGTCTGATGTTCTCCTTTCTGTCTCCCTTCAGGCCAGACTCTTCGGGCTTTGAACACGTGTTTGTTGGAGAGACGAGAGGAGGGAGGACTGTTATTGGTTTTCACAACTGGATCCAGCTGTACTTACAAGAGAAGCTGGGGCATATTGACTACAAAGGCTACAGTGTCAATGCAAATTCACCCCAGGTATGCTGTCTTCTTAAGAGTTTCTGGCTTGAATTAAAACGGGGGCAAAGAATATATTTTCACTGGCACTGTATCTGTATTAAATTATTCTGTAAGTACGATACATGTTATAATGTTTTCAAATATTTAAAAATCTATTCAGATTACCTGCTTGCCTGAGAAAAAACTATGTGGCTGTCTAACAAACTTTTTAATTTCCCGGTAGATATATAGATCCTCCTCTGTCCTTTTCAAGAGGAACCTTTCCTGTTACTTTTCTTTATTTTTTCTAAAGACTTATTTGTGTGTTTCTCACATACTTCTCAGTAGTTTCTTTCCCGCTTCTTCTCCTTGCCAGCAAATATTGTTGTCAAACAATCCAACTTGTTTCTCCATCCCTCACCAGCTTCTTCATTTTCTCTTTCATCCCTTGCCATTTATGTTTCTCCCTACCACAGCCCGACGAGAACAAACACATCCTGGCACTACAGTTTAGCTGGAAGAATGGCATAAAGCCCAAGGGCAGCATCTTCATCGGCGTCAGTCCCGAGTTCGAGTTTGCCCTATACACTCTCTGTTTCCTCACCTCGCCTAATGAGCGTGTCAAAGTCCAGTTCAGTTTGTACGACGTGGAGATTGTTTGCCACCATTACAACCAGAAGCATATAGGTACCACCTACCCTGTGCTCCATGGGTACCTGAACCCTCAGTAACTTGACTAGAAAACAATTAGAAATACAACTTCCACCATTACTTAGGCTTGGATACAAAGTGTCATAGGTATTGTTGTTGTCTTTTTATTTTACATAAAGATACAATAAAACCTTCCAAGAGCTAATTGGATTGCCTTTGTTTCTATTTTGAGAGTGTGCTGCAGAATATGTGATGGATAATAACTGATGAGTCTCTCTGAAGTGAAGTCTGAAGCTGGGTACTTATCTATCTCTGGCAAATTTTAATGCTGAATCTGTGGGAAACATTCAAAGAAAACACATTGTATGTGCCAGTTTAACAGTCCAATTAGGAATGAATTCTCATTAATAATCTCACTAATAGTCTGCTCAGTAATTAATAATGTGAAATCCTATACCAAAAGTGAGAGGCATCTGTATAGTTAATTATAATATATTTAGATTTAATTTAGTTTATGGTTGTGGGATTTTACTGCTTTTTTAAATATGTGATAATTAATCTGCTCTTAAGAGGTTATTTGACCTGAAGAGCAGAACTGATCAGTCCCAGGACATGTCTGTATAGCACTTGATACTTTAAATGATCTTTTTAAAATCCGTGTTATGTTATTTACCCTAGCTAACTCTATGTGATTGTTGTTTCACTTTTTTTTCGAAAGGGGGCGGTAGAGGGTTTGTTGTGGCCAATGACGTCAATCGCTTGCCGTGCAAGAACTTCGTCAAGTTAGTGAGAATATAGCGGAAACTTATTTGTTTTAATTACAAAATAAAATAATTAAAATTATGTCATCAAAAAAATGAAGAATGTGTCTTAATGGGAAATACGCGACGGAATATAAACATGGAAAATGGCAGTAAACGCATATTTCTTTACCATAAATAACGACGATATTGCCAGTTAGCCTTCAAAATTGACTTTACTTTGAAATGCTGACAGGAAGATCCTTGTGTTTTTTTTTTTTGGTCGACCACTAGTGTACAGCCTCTAGGCTGAGCCGAAAGAGAGACGTTTCCATTGTGGCGAGGATTGAGTTTACAGTTTGTGCTGTTATATAATTTCTTCCTCGTGGGGTGTCTTGGTGGCGTTATCTTTGGGCCGTTGATAGCCGTTCAAACGGGAATGGCCGAATCGAGCACCAGATATCAGCAGGTATGAGGATACTTTAAGTTACGCTGAGACGTTAAACATTTAGCAGTAGTTAATGTCGCCTAAATGCTGTTAGCATCGAAATGTTAACTTCGTGAATAAAGTCGCCCAGGCGTGTCGCTTCGTGTAACCGTTTGAAAAACGTCAGTTTTTCTGTCGAACAAAGATGGATGTCGTCGATTGATTTAAGCCGATTACACTGTGACGATTCTTATTTTAATCGGGCGAAGGGTTAGTGTGTTAACGTGAAGCTAACTCGCTAACGAAACGCGAACGGTTTTACTTACGCGTTAGCCTCAATCATTCATGAATGATTGATAGCTTGATCACCTTTTGACAAACCTCTGAGTATTTAAACTTTGGGTATCACCTGAGCTGCGCAGGTGGGTGTGTTACTGTTGTTATTTGAGCGGAAAGGCCGTATTGCAAGTACATTCATGTTGGCGTTTGCTCTAATTTTCAGGCGCATTCAGACGCAAAGACTCTAATTTGAGTGTATGAATTTACAGTTGGGTATTAATTCCTTACTATCAAAAAACTGGAAACTACAGGGCCTTTAAAATGAAGAAGTACTGACACTAAAGGGAACTAAAGTTATATTCGTATAATTTATGATCGACACCCTTGCAAACCTAGTCTTCCTGGAAACTGAATTAATGCTAATTGAACAAGTAAAAATCTTATTTAGCTTAACTAGGAGCAAAACTAGTTCACAGGTTCTAAGTCAGAAAGTACAGACATAACTGGGTTGGGTTGTTTTCACAGACTGACTTTCTCACAGTTTCTCTGCTAATTATAAATATAAAAAAAGAGAAATGAGAAACACATTGTGACTGGTTCTCATTTAATTCTTGCACACAATGAAAATCTTTTTTTAATGTGCGACGTTTTTTGTTTTTTTTTTGTTTTTTTTACAGTTCTATTTTTCTGATGAGTATATCAATGTTGACTTTAAGTTCCTTTTAAGTAGGTCAGGATGTCCAGTGTTGTGATACTAATTTAAAACAAGCAACCTTTTTCCTGGCTCAGAATGGGCCTTTGGGGAGTGACTATGCACTTAAGTATGATTGGTCGGTGTATAGTTATATCAAAGTGTCTGCACAGGTGATTTTTCCTCTGATGGAAGACACTCTAGTGGGCACCCAAATTTTTTTTAGAAACAGGAAAAGCCAGGGTTTACACCTATATGCATGGCACCTTTAACCGCAAACTTGTTTATCTCCTTCTCACAGCTGCCCAATGAGGAGGACTCGGAAGAGAGTCCACAGGTAGCAGCTGATGCTCCTCCACCTTATAGCAGCATCACAGCAGACAATTCTGGTAAAATGAAGTTTCCTTGGAGCTGAGGTCATTTGTAGTGGTGGCATGTTAGGGAGTCATATTTATTTTGGTCATATTTATTATGATTACTTAAACTTATTATTATGTTATTGTGCTAGTAACTGCAGTGTACACATTGCTGCACAAGTCGTCAGTTAAACATGTAGCTCAGAAAGAAATGGTATGTTATTGGGCTAGCTGTGTGGATATCTTAGGTGTTAGAATTATTCTGAGTACTGTAATCCTTTAGAGGATAAACGGGACAGAATATGGGGAATTTACTCTTTCACTGTTTCACTGTCACTTTTAGTCACCACTTAAGCTCTTCAGAGGTTTATGTGAATGTTTGAGAACACATGTTTAAATAGCGTCTTTTGTTTTGTCTTTAGAAGTGAAAGCATCACATCTGTTTGACAAAGTTAAATAAGGCATTCTTTCAGTTGTGTGTGTGTTTGTAACTGTGCCTTATTTCTTCTTCAGGGTACTTTGACTACAAGGAAGACGGGATTTTCCCCAAGCCTCCGTCATACAATGTAGCGACTACGCTACCTTCCTATGATGAAGCAGAAAGAACCAAGGCTGAGACTAATGTTCCCGGAAGAGTGAGTGTCTCACGTTTTGTTTTTTGTTTTATTTTCTGCCTGTGGTCACATTCACTGTATACACTGTTTCACACACACTCTTGCACTGCTGCTTGTGTTCAAACACTTCCTGCGTTATCTGCAAGGCAGGAAGGCTCATTGCCCAGCTGTGGAAATTTTTTTTTTTTTTTTTTTTTTTTTTTTTTTTTTTTTTTTTTTTTTTTTTTTTTTTTAAGTCAATGAGAAAAAAAACTGTCAGAATCAGAAAAGTAGTGAATTATCACCTTTGAGAAACAATAATTAGAGTACAGCTCTGGTCAAAAACCAGTTTTTGACTAGTCCTATTTCATAAATAAAAAAACTGCTAATTAAATTTCAGTATACTAATCCAATAGTCACAATATGCTATTTGCTACATGTTTAAAAATGTAAAATACGCTTTAAGAGAGGACATGCTGTATGTGTATTCTGTTGTGTTTTGGATTCATCATTAGGTCTGCCACATGCCTTTAGGAAACAGATGATATGAAACTGCTTTAGAGACTTATTTCCAAATTCCATGTCAAGTCATGATTAAACCTGCTTCATCATCATCTTTACAACATGTTATGTCTCATGAGGATAAATTACTGCCAGGTGGAATTGTGTTTAGGAGTTTGTACAGCTTTAATAGTGAAGGCAAGATTTTCATAAGGTGTCCATATAGCTGCGGATGGCCCCTTGGTGAGTGACAGCACACTTCCACCAGAAGCTGTTGTGTCTGGACTTTTCATTAACACCTAAAAAGGTGTCAATCACAGTTTGCTTCTGCTTGGGATGCTCATAAACAAAACAGCAGTAGTAACAAGGTCCAATTCCCCTAAGTCCCACCCAAGCACCAACACAGGCGTCTTAATATCCAGTTTTCTCATAACCACCAGAACCATTCTGACTCATAGTTTTTTCTCCTGCAAACACATCACTTACAATGTTTCTGCAATGTGTCTTGGTGTCTATATAAATTAATAATATTGAACTTATATTTTTTATATTAACAGTGAGTCAAATGACTACAAATAATGTGATAAACTAAAAGAAATCATCTCATGCTATAATTCACCTCAGTTCTGTGGAGCTGTATGGTAAGAGTTTCTTTTAAAGACTGCAACTTCACTGTTTTATCTTCACTTTCACTGAGACTAGCTGGGAGCTGGTGAACACAGAGGAAAATTTAGCAGCTAAGCAGACAAATATTTCCTTTAGGAGATGGTAGAAACAGAAACCCAGACCAAATATTGTGAAAGCCACAACAAATCAGGGCATTATTGTGTCCATAGTAGTGCAGCACCACCAAATATGATAATAGCAGGTTAAACTGGATCTTACGTTATAGGAAAGAGCTGAGCTCAGGTCGAGGATGAGGCTATATACTGTATTTCTTTGGAGACTGACTAACTGGAACTGAGGCTGATGGCTCAACTGAGTAAAGAAATAATGAAACCATGGGGGAAAAGGGCTGCTTGGATAACAGTCAGTGTAATGATTCTGAAACCTGACATAAGCCATTTTGTGCAAATATCAATCACATTTGTATTCCTTGAGTCCAAGTTTTTCTTCTGTTATGTGACTATCTTCATTTTCTATCATGTTATGTTATGTTATTTGCATTAGGCATGAAAACAAGGACTGTGCCCTAAATGTGTCACAGAAACCAAAGATTAAAACAGTAGATATCTTACTATTGGCTATGGAAAAGCTGACCACTGAGCATATCATATTTTAATAACAGCTTTAACTACAGTAACAAGAATTAAAAACCGACATACCTGAGGTCTGACCTTGATTTTGTGCGTGTGTGTGTGCGTGTGTGTGTGTGTGTGTGTGTGTGGTCCTGAGTATGACTTGAAGTTAAAAAAAAAAAAAAGTATATTATCTGTTAATGCAGAACAGCATAAAGGTTCACCTGAATCATCTATGTCACTGTCCAATTCCTCTTCGAGTGGCTCAATCCTTTCGACCTTTCGAGCTTCAGGCACATAAAAATCTTGCAGGTGAGTCAAGGGGACCATGAACTGGATCTGATCCTCTCGGTAGATTTCAATAATCTGTAATGCAGTCAGCCCCTTGATCTTCTTCTCTGGTGCATACTGGTTAGCACAAAAAAATAAGTTCATGATTTACAAGAAATATGTAACTCATCAAATTAGCATTACCATCCTGCACTAAGTCTTAAAAGGATCATTTGCTGATTTAGCTGCTAGACTATTTATAGTGAAATTATTCACTAAGAAGTAAACATTTGAGAGAACCAAGCTGCTTTTATTCCCACTGTCTGCTTAGTTGATGCAAACACATAATTTAACAAAATAAGATATTTATCATTACTGCTCTGTCCTCAATATGTTTTAAATGTACATGTTTTACATAAGTTAACCACCGAAATATGGATTAGTAAAACTGTCTTTGCACTGACAAGTGCAAGCCGATAACTATCAATATAAATATGAACCCCATTAACATGCAGTACAGAAACAAACAAGTATTAGTAATGGACACTGTAATGGGGTAGAAGCAAAGACATGCATATAATCTCTTAAATCTCGTTCTAGTCAATCATGAGTGAAAATTATTTAATCTGTTGGAACCTCATTGCTGAACTACAACTACTACACCCCTGCAAAGCATTTTACATCCCTACAAATGTTCAGCCTCCACATTTCACACTGCTTTTGTTAAAACTGATGTCCTCCTTCTGTTACTTGCCTCACTCCTCTAGATATGGGAAGTCTCACATGATAGAGACCACTCCAGTTTTTGGGGCTCATTAACCTTTCATACCAAATGTTTTGTCATTCCACTCATGCACAGCCAATGTCTGTTACATTCACCCCTTTTGGCATATGTTAAATGTTGAGCAGTACTAGAAACACTCCACAGCAAGAGTGCAATATCTGTGTGATTGATTATTTAAATATTAACGATAATAAATATAATATTTGTGGATATTTCATTTATAGATAAAGGTTTCATTACCACATGATGATTTTATTGGGTTTTTTCCCTTGTTTTTTTTTTTTTTTTTTTTTTTTTTTTTTTTTTTTTTTTTTTTTTTTTTTTTTTTTTTTTTTTTTTTTTTTTTTTTTTGTTTTTTTTTTTTTTTGTTGTTTTTTTTTATGTTTTTGCATTCATCTGATTCATGTCAGTGACTCATGGCTCCCAAACAACAACCACCTGGGTTAAAGAACACAAAAGTATTTTCATTGTCAGACCAAAGTGGGATGACTAAGAATGTCATTACATGTGGGTGTGTTACGGACTGATGGGAATCCTGACTGACAGCATTCTCTTCTCTAGTCCTATGGCACTTCTTTTGCCAAACTATTCATAAGAGCATGGTATATATCATTGTTTCTTTAGTACAGAGAACAGAGAATTAAATTAAGTGAAGATTAAAGTATAAAAGATCCTAGAACTACTTTTATTTTACAGAATGATGCAGCTACCTCAGATGATCACCTTACTGAAAACTAAGTCTGCATTTCTTAAATGTCCCCAGAATCATGTCCTCTCAATAGGATATTACAGTAAAGAAGAGTGGAGGCTGCACTGTTGCTACACTGACCTCAATATCATCACTTATGTTCTCCACAGGGATACCAGATCCATCTTTTGTTGTGAGGGCTAGAGAACTTACAAAGCCACTGATGTTCCCTCTCTCGTTCCAGGAAAATGGGTTTTTATCTAAGCTCAGCATCTGTAGGTATAATTCAAAGAGCAAAACATGTTTAAACCTCATTGCAAGTCAGACATATTGGGAAAATTGAGAAAAACTCAGACCTAACATGCACACCATTTTCATAAACGTAGACACAGATTAACACTTGTACTGACTTACTCGTACATCCACTGGTTCTTCTGAAGGAAGTATGGTAGAGGGTAGTTCTGGGAGAGAAAATGCGGGGCAGGAACAGTTGGGAATACTTATGGATTCTGTGTGCAAGCTTGTTGGTGACACTCTGTGAGAAAAGATAAGCAGATTCATATCTTTCTCTTAAATTTTTGTTTGCAAGTGTACCAGCTCTCGAACTGATAAATTATTTAACAACAGCAACTTACTTATAAAATGAAATGTGTTTTCATTGTTACTTGGCCATTTGTTACCACATTTTGGTAGGTAGAGACTAGACTAGAGAGGTCACAAGCTGTGAATGCTACGTGTCACGTGTATAAATGTGTACCACTGTCACTTTGAAGAGGCTCATGAAGAGATCCTGCTGCTATCTAATGCTGTTGGCATAATAAATGTAAAAGAAAGATTCCAACAAATCACTTTAAGTGACAAATAAAGCTTCAGGTCCTGGTAACATTTTGTCAAAACCTGGATTATATCCAGTAGGCCTACTGGTGAATCTGGTGAGACTGTCTTCATCACAGTAAAGTAGCATTTTTACAGTTACTTCAGTTTGCTGTAGAGGTTCACATCTTATAGATACAAAATATACATGTAAGATGTTTTGTGATTTTTGGAATTGTTTGTGTGAACACCTCTGAACCTGGAGGCATGTGTAAACTATCTTTTTAAATGCTTTCTGTGTTGTTTATGGACCAGTGATGGTGCTTAAATATGAAAATGGCTGATTCGGATTTTAATTTACAGATACAGTTTTTTTGGGTAGTGTGAAATTGTAGGAAAATGGCACAAGCAAAAAGTGTGAGAGTCAGCAAACCAGCACAAAGTCATAATTAATATTCTTTCTTTTAATTTATATTGAATTTTTATCCCCCAAGCCCCATGGGGCTGTTACTGTGTTGTGCCAGCTTCATTTTGTCTTGGCACTGATTCTTCAAGTCTCTGAAACACTTCTGGAGGGCTCAGAAAGCATTCTTTCAAGTGCTGTTTAATGTGTCAGTCCAAATTCTCCCACAGCTGCTGAAATAGGGTGAGATCTAGTGTCTATGAAGACCGTACCACATATAGTTGTCAATTTCACACTCAAACAGTTCAGCAACCACTCATGTCCCATGAATGGGGTACTGTGGGGGAAGTTTCTGAAAACATGGCCTGGCAAGGTGAGGCCCTTGTTATTCCACAACAAATTAAGCAAGTCTTGAAGTTTGCACTCAAACATTACAGTCATCAATTGTGCAGTTTCTGAAACTATTCACTGATGTCTTTGCTAGTGAAACTTTAACCAAGCTCATGCTATTTATGCACCAACAATGAGCCATCTTTTAAAGTCAGATGTTTTCCTTCTGTCATTATGACACAAAATCAGAATCAACTGTCCTTGCTCAGTACGAAATTGTTATTAATTGTACCATGCAGTGTACCTGTGTGGAAACATCTGGATTTGTTGTATTTTTCATGTGGTTCATCCAAGTTTTCCTTTGTTTTATAATTCATATGCACATGAGGTGGCTGATGGTTATTGCTTTTTATTATACCAACACTGGAGTGTTGGCATCAATTTTGGCATCAATTTCCCCATCCACATCTCCCAGGCATTTTAACTATTTAAAGTCTCTGTCTTGCATTTGAAGTGGAACTTACCTTTTGACAAACACCTTAATGTGGGTTAACTGAATTATGCTTGGATCTTCATTGGGCTCCTTAAACAACAACAGTGCACTCTGTATATTGTTCAGAGCATCAAGAAGGATATCTGACATGTTTTTCTGCAAAAGACAACACACAACATTCATGGTAGTTTATCATCAGCAAATCCAAACAGGCCACTGCCAAGATGAACAGTTATGGAAGATTTTGAAGAATAACTGGTTATGCTTCAGGTCACTGAGAACATCATGCCTAACAACATTTAAACTCAGATGTATGGTGTCAAATAAGGATGTTCCACAGACAATAAGCTTAATACAGAGCTTAAGGAAAAAATAAGGGTATTTTGGGGGATTGCAGATAATACTGGGAAAAGCACAATTACTCATATGGAATTAGAGATGTTGATTTGCACATATTATTAAAATCAACCATTCCCTAGATAAATAAATCCAATCAGCAGGAGCCTTAAATCACTCACACTGGAAGAATAGTCGAGGATGTTGCTAATGCCCTCCACAATAACGCTGGCTGTGGTGAGCATTTCTTCTTCACTTGTGTTTACATTCATGTGCAGGAGAGATGAACTCAGGTTAGCAAACAATGAAGCAGCTCCTTCCTGGAGGTGGGAATCAACTCTTACAGTCACACACATGTATTTGGGAGGTATTATGAAGATGTTAATATTTGTGAATTGTCAAGAACATTAAAACATGCTCCTGATATCTCACCTTTAATATCCTGCCCCAAATATACATAAAAAAAAATTACTGGACTAGGAACGCTTTGTCCACTCAACAGCTTTTAATTTACAGGTCATTCCATCTCAAATCATTGTGGGCCTTCTGCTGGACCATCTCCAACTTGCTTAAAACTTTTATGGTCCAAAGTTTGGATTTACATGTAATGATTACTGTGAAATTTCAGCTTTATATATCAAATACTTTTCAAGAAAAAGAAAAAAAAGGCCTGTCCACCTTTCAGGGTTGTTCTAAATGTTCCAAACATTTGATGATTTGAGATGGAATGACCCTTACATAAAATAGGGAACTACAGTGAAAGCAACACATAACTATTCCCTTTAATGCTTCGCTCCTCTCTTTTCTAACTCTTGTATAGTACCTGTGCAGACAAACTGAGTTCAGTGTCTTTCTGGATGAGGGGACCAAGTGCACTGGCTAATGCCTGAACTTCTTCTGGAGTTTTGGGGGGATCTTCTTTTACTACATCAGTCATTATGTCCAGCATCTTCTCACGGAGCTTCAAAAGAAAAAAAAAAGGTTAGGGTATTGTGCTTATTATGTAAAATTACACATAGAAACTCCCTTCTACCAAATCCAACCTGCCACAACAACTTTAGTGTTGTTGATTTAGATATTTAATTCACATTTCTTTCTTTAGTTGATGTTTTTTATGATTGTTATATGTACAATTTGGTCAACTCCTCAACCATGACCTACTAACAGTCAAAAGCTTGCTTAGCCCTGCTGGCAGGACACGGCTCTTCAGTGGTCCCATCCTTAAACAGAGAGAGAGAGAGAGTGCGATGTTACCTTTTGCCTATTTGCTTTTCCTGAATTATCCGATTGACTGTTAAGTTTATTGGCCACAGAACTCAAGAGCTGTCCAACGGTTTCTGCTGACAGCTGGCCTTGTGTCTTTAGCAGGTCCACAGCACTCCCTACCGCTGCCTCGAGACTATCTACTGAGCTTGAGTTTGCTGTGGAATCCCGAACCTGAGGAAAAGAAAACATTTTCTTACAGTAGTCGAAAGGAAAATCAGACCGCTTCCATAGGTCTTCTCTTGTCAGCACACACATCCTCTTTGTGACACACCTGTGCAGTTATAGTGGTGCTGAGTACTTTTTGTCCGTTATTTGTTGCAGTTGCCATTATATTCAGTTTGTAGTTGGAACTGCTGTCTCCAAGAGGCAGAAAGACAAATTTTACTTCACTGCTCTCACTGCATCGGACAAGCTTACCTGATGAGGTTCAAACAAGAAAATACATGTGATTATTAGCTTTCTAGTGAAATATACAATATTATGTTACAACAATTGTAAAATAACGGAGTTTATTAAAGTTAGGTACATTAGTGTCTTAAAGAAAGACTTTGCCAATCTTGACATACTTACCCATAATCGTAAAACAATACTGACAGTTAAAGCAGGGCTTTTCAGTATTGCAAGTTATATTAAAAGCGTCAAGGACTGTTCCACTCTGTGGCAATATGCTACATGAGAAGCTGCTGGAGGTGGCTGTAGTTGGAACACCAGTAGTAGTAGTGGCAGTATTGGTGGCAGCAGTAGGGTCAGGATCATCATAAGCATTTGTAGCTGCAGTAGCACTGGAACCAGTGGCAGATGACAAAGTGGTGGTATCATCTTCTGCATCTTCTGACGTTGCAGAGCCACCTGAATTTGATCTCTGTATGGTATATTTTTTGTAAAGTGGTGCATTCTCATCTGTGTGAAAAAAAAAGAACAGCATGTAATGTTAATTATTTCAAAGACTGATTAAATAATCATAAAACAGCAAATGACCAAAAACATCAGCTTCCTTGAATTAATTAAACTTTATCCTAACATGAAACACATTATTAATCCTCTGTTGCATCTGATTTTTTTTCAACATTGCCACATGTGCTCAACAAAAAATGCTTCACAGACTTTGGCTAGATCAATACAGAACAGTTTTAACAATGTTTTATTAACCAACATGTACGCACTAGTAGTTACCACCACAGTGACCTGATAACCCGATACCCTTTTAAACATGTTTGATGTCACTGTATATTCCGTTCCACCATTTTGTTCGTTCACGAGTGGCGTTGTGTTTGCCTTGTCATAGCATGATCTTGTCTCTGACTGTAAATAAAAATACAAGCAAATGTATTAGGCCAATTTGATTTTTTTTTATCTATCTATCTATCTATCTATCTATCTATCTATCTATCTATCTATAGATAGATAGTAACAGTACAAAATGTAACAATTTCAGCACTACACAATTCAAAATTCAGACTCACAGGCCAGTACGATTTGCTTCTTGGGTTTTGAATGTGCCATACCACTTGTGGACAGGTTCCAGTACAGTCCATTTTTATTGTTACATTAGTGTTTGTTTCTTCTGGGTTACAGCCCTCAGTGCAAGTGAGACTGTGGTACAACAAATATTTAATATGGTTAACACACTTTAGCCATCTAAAAACGTAAGTCAGTAGTGCCAGAAATGCTAACTGCAATAGTTTGACATATTTCTGCTGTAACAAAATTAAGGGTACTCATAAAACAGTGAAATTATGTGTGCAGAACACAGGTGAGAATGTCAGAGAAGAAATTTTAAAAAATCTCAATATCAAAAAGATCAAGTACCTTATTGTATTTGACTCTAATGGGGTAAGGGTGATGCATATGGATTCACTCTGTGTCACCTTATTATTCTCATTATTTATCACATTAAAATGATACTTGTTAAACTCAAATGGATCTGGCAGGCAGCTTCCGTTAATTACGTGAGTTTCTGTGCTGAACTGTCCTTGGCACTTACAGGGTTTTTCTGTGAAGCAACAAGGAAAAGTTAATATCTTAAAGCAATTAATTTAAAAACATTCATGGCTCACATTTACATTCTGAAATACATGCCCATTAAGTATCCAAAATTGGTCTAAAGTCTTGTACTGGATTTGGAATGTATATCTAAATGTGTATTGGTTTTTGAGCACAGGATATTTAGCAACGCTTTTGGCAAACTGGAAAGATCTGACTGTGTATTTAGAAAGAAAACAAAGCAAATTCTAGAGGACTTTGTTTCTGCACATAACATCCAGGTTACTCAAGATAGTACTACATTTTCAAACTGATCAGATCATTTTAAAAACAAAACATCTACAGTACTGTGCAAAAGTCCTGAGCCACCCCTCATTTCTTTATATTTTGCTTCCAAGAAGCCAGACTTTTCTGTAATTTTTTTTAAGTGATCTTGAGCAATAGTTCTCCAGGCTTTCTGATGGTCTTTGGAGAGCTTTTTTCACTTAATAAATGAAATCATTTAAAAACTGCATTTTGTATTTACTCTGGTTATCTTTGTCTAACAATAAGATTTATTTTATGATCTGAAACATGTAAGTGTGACAAATATACTAAAAACTAACAAATCAGGAAAGGGGCAAATACTTTGTCACGACACCGTATGAATGCAGAGAAGTATTGATTGGCAACGGCTTCATTATACTCCATGTATGTTTGTACATGTTACAATAAATCACTGCACCTATTTCCCATCTTCCTGGCAAAATATAAAGAAATGAGGGCTGGCTCAAGACATTTGCACAATACTGTACCACTTATAAAATATGTCTAGCTGTGCCTAAAATAAGGCACAAAGTGTTTCAGTCAGCAATATTTTTGCAGTGATTTTGCAATATTTCAGACAATCAACAGATGAGCTACAGATCGCAATGTATATAAATAAAAGTTTAATATTTGATCTCACTGTCTGAAGAAAAAAGAAATAGTAGAAGTAGAAAAGCATGATTCTTACTGCATTCCCAAGCATAATGTTTGTTCCCATTAACAGTTCCAGAAAATGAAAGTGTGATACTTTGAGTTATGGCAGCTACCGAAGCTGAAGGGTTTGCAGTGATTCTATTTGGAGATCTGACAATCCTAACATGTTTCTTTCTCTGAAAATAAACACAACAGTTTAGAAAAAAAATGTAAGACGGGCAAACATTAAGAGCGGTGGCAGGGATAATACTTAAAATGTTACTTTACAACCAGTGTACTTCTGTAATATTACAAATAAATAAATAAAATATTAAATTAAAAGAAAACATTACCCATCTCTTCTGAAATCCCAACAAAATGTCATTATGAACAAGTTCAGAGTCCTTGCCACAGGAAGCAGACATATCCACTCCCACAGAGGAGAAGACATTCCATGCTCTGAGTTTCACTTGGACAGATCCTGTAGCACAATAAACACTGAATGAGCAGTGAAAATGTGTACATACATATTTATTAAGTTTCAGGTATTTGACCTAATATGCAGTTCATTTTTATGTCTCCCTTACCTTGAATTGGGTGTTCAATTTGAAAAATGTCCTTCCTCGTATTCATTTGTCTGGTTTCGGTGAATGAGCTATTGTCTCCAGTCAGAGAAAAGAGGAGCTGCACAGGCTCTCCCCGTTCAAGGGAAACACCAAAAGTAATAAATGGGGAGTCTAAACATTCATCATTCACTGTCAGCACAGAAGCCTTAAGTCCCAGTATTTTCTCCAAAATACACACCTGTGGGATATGCAGAATTACAAACAGAGGAACAGTTCTTTTCATATTCTCAACAGACATTGATCTGGCAATTACCAGCGGCAATTAAGCCTCAAGTTATTGAAATCATTCTACAAGGTAGTTCAATTTTGTCAAGTTTTGCCATACCAAAATTGTGACTTGTCTGCGAGAACAAAAAAATATTTCCAAACTTTTATGGATCAGTGCCACAGTGAAGTTTGCCGTGCAGAGAAGAGCGGGTGAGCTGAGCTTCCATGTTTACCAAAGTTAGTTTGTAGCTGAGTGACAAAGGCACTCATATTCTATGACCAGTAAGCAATCTTTTTAACATTCTGGCAACACTTCTGGTTTAATTTTGATTAAACTTAGATCAAAGACACATTTTCATACCATGTTCCTGTTTTTAAAATGACTCATTACCCTAATGGGGACAGCAGGATTAAAACTCAGATTTTTAAATTCAAAGGTGATATCAAAAAATGATAATGTGAATGAAATTTAGAGAGCTGTTCTGATGTTTACAGATATTTCCCTAAGTGGCCCAAAGGAGCTCGATATTTAAAGGTTAAATTTAATTTCTAATTCAAAAACAATCTTAATTCCTCAATCAGTCCTCAAGCTCTTTAATCAAATGATCAAAATGTTCTCTACAAACGGTATCTTTTATACAAAATCAGGGATGATGCATCATGCTTTTTGTTACTGCCTTACTAAAAGAAGATTATACATGCATGTTATTTGTTTGATTTTCCTTTACCTGCAGGTCTTTGGACACTTCAAGGAATGCGACTGTGTTAGATGCATAAAGTGTCAGGCGGTGGCAGCCAGACCCGTGTTGCTTCACCATTTCTGGAGTCACTGTAATGTTCTGGGGCTCAGTTCCTCTGACCACAGATAAACTAGACAACAACCTTTCACCACTTTTGATTCTGTAGGTGACATTCATACCTAAAGAATAAAAAAACAAAACAAAACAAAAACATACTGAATGACAGTTTAATTCAAACATAATTTTAGGAAAACAAAAAAATTCATATGATAGAAACACCAAAGCCAATGCTTTCATGTAGAGATATCAAAATTGCAAGATAAATTATGTTATATTAGGGTCACCTTGGTACCTACCTGCTTTTACTTCCATTTGAATTTGAAATGCTTCTCCATACAGGGCTTTGCAGTTGGTTTCATAAAAAGACAGGTTTCCAGCATAGCACTTGATAACACCAATCTCAGCAACAGGCTCTTGAATGGTAATTATTTTCTGGGCTGTAATGTGCATTTCACTGCTTGTGCATTCAGCTGCCACAATAAAGGTACTTGGATGTGTATATTTGTGCCCCACAACGCTCTCCAACCTGAGAAAATTCAAAAACAGGAATCAACATGTTCTTACTTTGTTTTAGGCAAAACTACTATTTTAGATATCCCACACAACTATTTAGCATTTTTAAATCAAAATTAATTAATAATTATAAGTTCTATTTGTTAATGAAATTTTGAATTCATTGAATGCTTTGTAATGCCAATGTAATGGTAGGTAATGTAACATAAAAATGTGACCTTCCCGGACTCTGTTATCTTTAAAAGCCTGTTGCCTGATTTCTGTGAAAGACACTGGTCATTTTACAGTGCAAATCCAAAGTATATTACATGTGTACACTCCCAGTTGCACTATGACCAATGTCTCTCTTTAGCTCCTGTACAGCATCTAGCTAACCTCTGGTTGCTGGAGTTTGCCGGATATCCATAGGTGAAATCTGTTGCGAAAAGGGTGATGCACCAAAAACCTCCTTGTGATTGTTTTTGTTTTTGTATTTTTTACTCTTCCCGTGGACTTTGTACTCTTCATCAGCCAGAATAAAGGTTTGGGTTTTTTTTGTTTACCTCAGAGAGTCTGCATTTGGGTTCATATTCCTCACATCCTGACAGTTTCCATGTTGTTCTATAACACTCTCATAGAACCATGGATTCCACAGGTCTGTCTGCAGATGAACACCACCATGAAATATTCCTACTTCAGGTATATCATCACATTTTAAGGTTAAGTTTAGCATAAGAGTGGAGTAAGGTTGCAGACATAATACAGGTGATGTTTGTGTAATGAATAGAGGTAACAGATTCAGCTAAGGATATGATGGACCTGTTCAGTGTTGTAGTTTACACTTCCACAGTTTACTATGCTTTGTTAAACTTTACATCAAGTCATCAAGCTCCTGTTGTCACACCTCAGATTAAACCTATAGTGCGGAACTTGTCTCCCACTTGAGCAATGAGACCAGTTATACAAAAAGTGTTGCATGCTCGTGGCTTATGCCTAACTGTTGACTGTTTTTTTTTTTTTTTTTTTTTTTTTTTTTTTTTTTTTTTTTTTTTTTTTTTTTTTTTTTTTTTTTTTTTTTTTTTTTTTTTTTTTTTAATTACCATTTTTCATGCATAGCATGCCTTTAACCCAACGTCTTAAAAACATAAACAGTCCCAAG
>VUQI01010501.1:4394-14711 GCA_015106735.1 Paratilapia polleni
ATGAATTCACAACAAAAACACAACCCCCCCCCCCCCCCAAAAAAAAGAAAGTGATTAAGTACTAACCAATCAGAAGCAGAGTAATGCAGGGTTTTTCTGGTATGTGTGACTCACTATAAGCTGATTTCCTACATACTTTTTGAAATCTTGTGGCAGTCTTGTTTTTGTTTTGATATACTCAGCTCCCACATATGTTGATTCCTTTCACATGCCTAATGCCTAAGGTGTTTACCTCCTAATGGCTGATGCATATACTTAAATTAAGTTGAATAGGTGAAAACCTTCTAGCATGTCCCAGGATCCTATGCAATTGTGGCAGTTTTTCCCTGGCTAAGCAATTTTATCACCTTTTTACCACTCCCATGTTTGCATTGCTTAAATATGAGGGCAGCAGAAGTAAGAATGTCACCAGAATTGATACGTACGACAGCTTTTGATACCAAAGTTCTGAAAATGCAATGGCACTTGTGTTTTTCGTTGTTTCTTTAGTACCGTAGGCACCGTAGGCGCAGTGCATGTGTGGAAGCTGCAGTTTGTCCAGAACTGACAGGGGCAGCATATGACTACAGGTGTTCTAGTCTATCCTTGCATGCTGAAGAAAAAGGATGCCCACAAGCACAGGAAAAACTACACATGGAAGACAGCGACTAGTGCAGCTGCTTCAATATCTCCTCCTCAACTCATTGATAAGAAAGGCTTTAACATATGCTAAAATGTTTGCAGTTGCTAACATTATAGAACTGCTTAAGCTAAGTAATGTAACATTATACCTCGTAACATTAGTAGGCTGCTAACATTTCAGTCTTTCCTGTCAATAAAATATAATGTTAACGTTACAACACCACCATGTCAGTGATTTAGAACAACTTTTTAATAAAGGAGTTAATGTGGAAGTACATGGGATAATCAGTTTGTTTTTTTTGTTTGTTTTTTTTATCAGGTATCAAATTGGATATTGAGAATAATGTAATCCTACTGGTAGTGGTACTGACTACTAAATTTCTGGTATGGTGACATCCAACTCACAGACAAAACTGGACTAACCCAACAACACATAGACTTTACTTGGGCAGGCATCCCAAGTGTGTTAACAACCGTCCCAGTGTATCTGTCCTCTGCCTTGTTTTATTTACTTTTTTTTTTATTCACATCATTCACAATAGATTTACTACAGGACAATCCCCTCACTCTTATTTTGAAAGTTCAGTTGGTGCTAATCAGCTAATATGATCCTCTCCATCTTATACTTTCCTGCGGTCAGACAGACTCTATCTACACCCGTTTGGACTGCAGCTGGTGATGTCTTTCTTCTGCTCAGTAGAGCAACCCTAAACAGAACCTGCAGTAGGTGGAAAACTGGTTCATTTGTGTGCTGTTACGCCAAGGGCCGTCTCCAGCTGCAGCCAACACAGTGGAGGTGGATTCCTTCCACAGGATGAGAGACTCATTTGAGGGGCAGTTATTTGTCACAAAGTACTAGGTACTTGGCAAGTAAAATATTTTCAGAGGATAAACCTATAAGTGTCATGTGCCCATATATTTCCACCAAACTATGGGAAACACTGGATCACATCAATAAAACTATAAAAAAGTGAAAATTTAAAGTGTAAAATGTTCACCACTTTTTCTGTAACTACTAAACAAGGCATGGACATAATTAGTTGCAGTACTTTTGGAAGATTATCATTTAGTCACCTCTAGTGCACGTGAACTGTGTTTTCATGTCAGTTGAGCCATTTGAACATTTGAAACATCGGTTGACTTTTTAAAGCAGCCCTATGGCTGTGTTTTTAGTTCGTCTGTAGACACACATGCATCCCTCCTCCACCTTTAACCAGCTGGTCACAGCACACATCCAGTTTCTCTCAAACATGCATCATTTACTTTAATACGTCACACACTTGACCTTATATGCAAAACATTCAAATATATACGTGCTCATCTTAACACACTTTTAAAGACACACACATTGCCAATGGTTTAAGAATAGGGCAAAGTTTATTAAAGCCAACTGTTATCATTATTAAATTGCTGGTTCACTATTGTTTTTTTAGAAAACACACACGCACGCACGCACGCACGCACGCACGCACGCACGCACGCACATTCACATATAGCTAAATCTAACCGGAGTTGAGCAGCCAAGCATTAGATTGTAGGGAAATGATCAGCCAGGGTAGACAGGCAACACTGCAGGGGAGCCAAGTGTAAGTGTGTGTGTGTACGTGTGTCTGCGCAGTCTCATACCTACACTAACCAGAGCTTGGAATGATGTCATTTGATCACTTTGATGTGTATGAGAAAAGAAAGAGGTGATGCTAAGATTGCATTTTGGTCTGATTTTTTTTTTTTTTTTTTAAGGATACAGAGATACACAAAACGGGGAGGGATTACAAATTGTTCTACTGTTTGGCATCATCCAGGCACCACTTATTTTGGTTCTGTTTGCAGTTTGGTTGCAGGCCAGGGTCCATTATCATAACTGTGTTGTTTTTGTCACGATTGAGTCACAGGGCTGTTTGTCATTCCGAAGTTTACTGCCTGTGTTTTTGCTATTGAACTGTATCTTTATGTACCACGATAAGTTGTTTTATTCTCAAATCCATTTATTTGTGTTTTCTTTATAGCAGTACAAAAACTGTCCCAGTGAAATTTCCCTGAACGTGAAAAGAGTGGGATTGAAAGATATTGTCCTTTCAATCAGGAAAGGATTAAGTAAACAACAGAGCAGGTATTCAGAACCATCTTTGGGTATTTGACAAGTGCTTTTCAAATCTCTTCATTTTACAAGAAGGCAGGTCAAAAATATCAAAAATACAAGTCAGCCTGTAAAGAGTGCAGGTTTACATAGAAAAAAAAATACTGCTACAAATTACTATGGCAAACCTAATGTATATGAGTTAATGGGGTAAACCAGTATCTTCTTTGCTTCATGACAGAGGCTGTGTAGAAAAGGTGGACATAGCCACCATGGGGTCACACATTGGTTTATGAAACCTCGGGCACTGCACACTTACTGGTAGAAACTTGTCATTGATAGCTTTAAGGCATTTATGCAATGACTTCACTTTATGGACCCAGAAGCTATGTCCATTTTCATATAGACGTCATGATGAGAGCTGGTTACTTTCAGGGATTCAAGCAGTGACAGTCAGAAGTCTCTTTATGTCTGCTACCTGAGAGGAGATCCACCCAGAACGTTTTTGCAGGGCAACGCTTTTTTTATCAGATGTTGGAAGAGTTATCCTTGAGGGCTGTTAAGTGGAGCTCGCACTGAGTGTAAACATCAAGCCCCTGCTTAGTTTGTTCACTCACAACTCCAGTAAAGTTTTTTATTTCTTTTCAAACAAGATGGCTGTGTCAACAAAGAGAGAGAGAAAGGGTTACTTTGTGTAGTTCTTTAGCTTGAAATGCACCCCTGGCTTAAAGGTTCATCTTGAATGCGTCACACTGGTCTTAATGGACATTTTTTAAAATTTGATTTTCATTGAGAGCAAACAGCTCTTGTTTCTTATTATTAACAGCATGCAGCAGTCATCTTTTCCTGAAAAGAAAAATTTTTATTGGTGTGTTGTATGCTATGGCTCTTTAGCCTGCACCATGACTGTGAATCACAACATACCTGCAGCAGGTTCTATAGAACCAGAGGTTTGGTCTGCTCAGCACAGCTCTCTGCTTAGAGGGATGGACAGGGGTCTGCAGATTAGTGTGCTTTTAAACGTATCAGACATCTTAACTACGACTGGGGGGTGGGGTGGGCGGAGTGATACTAAATAAACCTGCTTAAATGACCCCATACTGTGTCCACAGATTAGCTGAAGTCATCTGAGGACTGTGCAGGGCCGCTGAGCCCCACCTTGTGAGATACTGCCCTTCACGTGGTAGCTGCTCATTCGTTCTGTTCACTACAGTTCTTGTTGATTTGTTCATTGGCTCATTGTGCCTTACTGTAGGTTCGCACTGTTTTGTCTATGTGGGCTCTAGAGAAGGTATTGTCTAGCATTCAGATCAGTGTTAGGCAGCTGTTGGCCGCTCCATGAGGCGTGTCTGCTGCTCCAGATGAATTAGACACAACAAAGAAATGTTTCTCAGACTGACGTTAACTTTGCTGCCAGCAAGCACCAGCATACTGAGTGTAACTGAAAGCAGGTGAGACAGTGATGGCAATAAGCCCTTTCTCATAATGTTGCAACAGTCACTCAGAATCAGGTTCATCATCCCCAAAAGCGCAAGTCCCCCCCGTTTCCTCTGAGTGATTTTTTTTTTTTTTTTTTAAAAGTCATCCCTCACCTTATCTGCCTTTCACTCTTTGCATTCACCATCTGCTGTTGTAAGCTTATTAAAGCATGAATCGGTTTGTTGTGGAAGATGCAGCAGTTGACTTTATGCCATTCCTGGCACAAGAATTCAAGCAGCTCAGCTTTGTTTGATGGCTTGTGACCATCCATCTTCCTCTTGATCACATTCCAGAGGTTTTCAATGGGGTTCAGGTCTGGAGATTGGGCTGGCCATGACAAGGTCTTGATCTGGTGGTCCTTCATCCACACCTTGATCGACCTAGCTGTGTGGCATGGAGCATTGTCCTGCTGGTAAAACCAATCCTCAGAGTTGGGGAACATTGTCAGAGCAGAAGGCAGCAAGTTTTCTTCCAGGATAACCTTGTACGTGGCACATGACAGATAAACATTGGACACTTCCATCTTTGAAGTCTGCAGATAAGCCCATGGCAGTCAATGCCCATGTGTGGATGATAAATTTTTGATAGATTTTAAAAACAGCAGACAAATGTTCTCTGTGAAGAAATAGACCCTGGAACAAAAAAGGAGAGTGAAGGATTACTAAATGAACAGTCTTCTCCTTGAGGAGGTGAAAGCAAAGACAACAAATGGCAATGTATCCCTGCAGAGGTGATCACCAGGGATATGATATGCTTTGTAATCGGTACTTAGGTGGTTTAAGTCTTTCTGTAGTGCATCCATTATCAGTCGTGTTTTTGTGTGTATGCGACAAGGATTTGGTCACTTCAGAAAGTGCAAATCATAAATCCAGTCCCTGTGGGGCAGTAAATCGCTGGCAGAGCATTCGCTCCCTGGGACTACATGTTCTGATGACAAAGGTGCTACTTTTGTTAAGCTCCTTTGAGATATGCAGTCCTTTTCTTCAGTTTGCCTGCAGTTTACGTGTTATCTTCTGTAAACATCCTATCCCACAGTCTTACCACCTTGGAGTCGGAAACATTTCTGAACAGAGTCTGAATGAATGCAGTCACACTACACAGATGGGAACACACTGTGTGTTCCCATCTGTGTAGACCAGCAATGACAGCCTAGAAATGATGCAGAAGAAAAGTCTTTCAGCTTTGATAGGTTTGAATAAATAAAAAAAACAAATGTTTTGAGGTTGTTGTTTTTCTTCTTCTTTTTCACCAAGGATTCACCAACCAGTCCTCATACATTCGACATAAAGCTGGGTTGTATAGCACATTGCAAAAGACGATAAATATCTGGGTATTATGTAAGTTAGAAACGTGCGATGTCACAAGCAATTTTATTAACTATTAAAAATGTAATTTTATAGGTCATTTTTAAATTCACTTGGTTTCTTACTCAGTAGCTGCTGTAATTATTCAGGAAACTTAAACTTTTTTCTGCTCTCTAAAACTGCTCTTTAATAGCAGTTTAACTGGGTAAAATGTTTTCAGTCAGGTAGGGATAGTTTGTTTTTCAGTGGGGTTGTATGAGGTTCTGGTCCACAGTCAGTGTGTTACCAAAGACAGTATAAAAAATGGAAGGAGCCACTTTGACATGATCCACTGGTTTTGGACTCTATATTTTGAAGCTTCAAAGTTAGTGTTTTGGCTGCTGCCATGTTGTTTTTTTGGAGCCAGAAGTTCTCGTATATAAATGAAAGGGTGGAGTGCTAAATTATCGGCTAACGCTAGCAAGCTTGTCTAGCAAGCTGCATTCATAAAGTGTACAGCTGCAACACACAGACACAAATATCGGCTAATTAGTGCTAAGTAATGGACTAATAAAATACTAGAATTTCCCTCACTGAAGCTGAAGCATGAATTTAGTCATTTAGTCATTAGATCAGATCATCTGTTAAGTATGCTCCAAAAGGCACAAACACAGTGAAGAGGTCCAGTTTAATCATATAACTGCTGTGCAGCAACCTTCCCTACTCAGGACAATAAAGTGAAGTAATGACTAGAAGTAGTGAATGAGGCCTGGTAGATGTCAATCGGCTCCAGCTGCCTGTCGGGACACCTGTCAGTCAACGCAGCCACGCCCCTAACTCCAGTATTCAGGTGGATGAGTTATAAAAATATTTCACCCCACTCAGAGTTGTTATGAAGGGGGAAGCTATCGATAGAGACCAAAGACATTTTTGTACCAAGCTGTGATGTTTTTTAATACTATAAAGCAAAAATTTTACCATGGCATTTTATGGGGATTGACTCAAGTGGCACCTAGAGGAACTGCAGTTTTTGACTCTTACATGTTGGCTTCATTTTTCAGGCCTGCCCCTTGTGTGTTACCTGCAATAGATGGCAGAAAGGCACGCCCCCAAGCAGACTCAGACACTAAAGCCATGTACTGCTGTGGACACAGCAGCAAAACCTAAAAGAATCAGTATCAGGTTTAACGGTTACAGTAAGTCATTTATTTTTAGGTTATTTAATAGAAAAAAGAATATTGTACTCATAAATAGACATGATTAGTGTGTAATTACATCTTCTAACAAATTGATGCATTCTCAAACTTAGAATTAATCCATTTAAAAATACATAGGAGCAGGCACCGGTTTGTGGAAGCTGCCATCTTGTACCGCCATCTTGAATACAGTGGCCGAGATGGACATTGCCGTTCCACCTAATCACGTTTTATGTGTGTGGCTAGAGACCGGCCACATACGTAGTAGAAGGTGGAGGAGAAGAGAACTCGTAGGCGTTACTCTTCACCATACTCACTTTTCCAAGCAAAACACAGGAGCTGTTCATCTGCTGCTGCTTTGGTTAGTGGTATTGTGTGACATTTTTGTATTAATGGATTAGTTTGGCTTGGAACTGATGTGTTCCAACGACCAACCCTCCTTTATGTTAAAGGTAAAAATTAAAAAAATGTTCTTGTGACTTTAAAGAGACTAATTGCCGTCAGCGAGTTTCCACAACTCAACAAACATTGTAGTTTCTCACCACATGTACAATTTTAACATAAAGTTAATGTATATTTTCAAATTTTGATTCACTGATTGGCCAGCACTATGACTTCACATTGCTGCAGGAGAACTTTGAGAGTGAGCTGAAGTGCATGGTGACAACAGGGGGCCAGGCAGTGAGAGCAGAGCTGCAAACACTGGCACGGCTTTTCTAAAGAAACACTTCAGACTATATCAATGTACGCAATATTGTCTAATTCTGTATCTTCTGTATAAATGGTTTTGAAATATTTTCCAGAACTAATTCTAAGTAACTTTGTGAAACCAGCAATGTTACACACTTCATATTTGAAAAGAGCCTAATGTAAGTGATGGGCTAAAGCTGGCCAGCCACGATCTTAGTCAGGGTCTTCCTTTTTTCCTTCCCCAGGTCAACCTCAGAACAATGAATCTTTGTTTTCTTTTCTCTTTTTTTGTTTCTCTTCTGTCTGTCTGACTTAACATCAAAGTGTTAACAGTACTAGTGATGTAATGCTGAGCACAATTTACCCCCACTTATCTCTACACCCTTGCCAAGACAAGGTGACTTTCCTGGATCAAGGCAGCTGGAACACTCACAGCAAGCAGAACAATATAATCAGATCATGCCATTTAGTCACCCTCTCCTCCTTTTATTTTTTATTTATTTATTTTTGGACTGTATTTTCATCTCTGAGCCGCAGGAACTACACCTCAACTTCTCATGACTTCCACCAATGACAGAGGAATGAAGAGTGGGGGCCACTCCCTCATTTCACTGATTGTGTCCTTTTTCTTTAATTTAAAGTCACCTACATTCATCTTGAGGCTTCCCAGACAAGCAGAGCAAGGTGCAGAATCTCAATCACTGCCTGACCACTCCATGACTTTCATTCACGGACTCTGGCTTTTCAGCTGCATGAATATTTTTTTCCATTTAATTCCATGCCTCCCTTTTAATGCCCTTCTCCCCTTCTTCGAAGATGCTCCATACCTTGAGGATATTAAACACAGGCTGGGATGAGTGCTTTTACCAGCTGCTGTAAAGCTTTTCATGTTAGCCTCCTGTGCTGTCAGATATAGATGGGAGTGGCTGTGAAAATGTGGGGGAAAAAGTAGGTCATTCACAGGATTCCTTTCCATATTGTGCCTGGTTTTGAAAAGAAATTCTTAAAAAAAAAAAAAAAAAAAAAACGGATTTAGAATGGCAAAGCTTTAATAAATTGTTGCTAATCTTCAAAAGTAGAGAGCTTCTGCTTTAATCTTTAATCTCCACTATCCAAATTTGTGGATGTAAATTTGTCCAAATCCCTGAGAGAGAAAAAAGAAAACAACAATGAAAAGATTTGAGCATGAAATGTGACTCCACATCTCCGATGCAGTCCTAATGAGGTGTTCTCAGCTGGGCCGTGGCCTGCATCGCTCTCGGCTTTTTCCTATTCAAATGTATTAAAATGAGAGGATGTTCCAGTTGCTGCTCTGCTTGTTTACTTTTGGCTTAGTTTGGATTATTTTTGGTTATTGCCTACATATTGACAGGTGTATGACATGGTTTTATAATTTGTTATAAGATTTTGAAAACGTTCATATTCTATAAACCTTTAGAAATATAGTGTAGTTATTCAATGAATGTATTGTCTCTTCATTTGGTAATGACAGTTTATCTCGATTTCGATTTCTTAACCATGACGAGTGTCTGTTAAGCTCTTTTATAGACACATAGCATTGCTGCATCATCAGTCTGTTAAAGTGACGGCACTCATTCAGACACGGCTCGCTTTTACATTATTGTGTGTACAACATTGACAAAGCGAACCACAGTACTCACACATTATGTTCTATGTGCAAGATTTTGCATAAAATGCAATATGTCTGAGTTCTTTTTTTTTTCTTTTTTTTTTTTTTTTTTTTTACCTTTTTTTTTTTTTTTTTTTTTTTTTTTTTTTTTTTTTTTTTTTTTTAACTTGTCAGCAATATTTTGATAGTTACTTTGATAAAAGAACCCATATCCTATAAGTAGTTATGGGAATGCTTCCATACACAATTAATTTAAACTTCAGTAAATGGATCAGAGAATTACTAAGCTCGAAAGTATGAACAGCTGACCTGACTCTGAAGTGAGGATCAAAATGTCATTTGTCATTATCTAATGAAGTTACTGCTGTTGTGCCATGTGCATAAATGCATGGATCTCTGTCTCTTTTTAGAAACTTATTAATGGTGTCAGATGCTGCAGGTAGTCTAATTGTCAGTCTGCCTTCTGACATCTTCATGATGTCAATCTTCATGATTGACATCTTCATGGCAGTATCAGTTATTTTATAGACCTTTCAATCTGTAGTAGATGTGAAATTGTAGATCAAAGTGAACTCGGCATACATAAGGGCTGTTCCTCAAGGTGTCATCTAGACAAGATGCAGGTGAGACATGCGCAAAGTTGCAGTGCTGTGCATGCTTATCCGTTAAGCTGAGAGCGTACAGTCAGACTTGTCACATGTTGAAAATAATAAATTAATTAAATTTAAAAAATGATCTGGTAAGATTATGCAGACTTTTTGCAGAAAAGCAACCAGGGGCCATTCATGTATAAAGCAGACAAGCTGTCTGAATGGGGCTTCATTTTCTCTCTGCCTCAACAATTTCCATCCTCCAGCTTGTCCTGTACCCCCATCCTTGTCTTATTTAGGCAGCCCCTGTCTGCCTGTCCCCCCCCCATCCATCCAAGACAGACTAAATTAATAGACAGACTGAGAAAGAGCAAAGAAGATGAGAGGCACAAAGCTAAATTAGATGACCAAGAGAAGCAATACTGGGTTGCTGATACATGGAAATGGATGTAACAGAGGAAGATGGAATAGTGGTGAGGTGAAGAGAAAGAATAGATTGAAAGAGACAATGGACATATTGGGGATGGAGGCCAGATGATACCCAGAGGTACAGTTAAACACACATGAGGCTGATCAATAAGGTACGCTTGTCCCGAGGGAGAAGGCCTGACACACACACACACACACACACACACACACACACACACACACACACACACACACACACACACACACACACAGCACATACCTCAGGGGATGAAAGGCCCCATTTGCACCTTCCCCCCACCTCACTACATAGACATTTACACAC
>VUQI01010504.1:5241-16010 GCA_015106735.1 Paratilapia polleni
ACTCCCTTTTACCTGTTTTTTTTTTTTTTTTTAATTCTGACTGAATTTAGCTTTACTAAACTGTTTACAGGTACAGTACGTTTTGAGACACACAGACATACTCTGTCGTGACAGAGTTAATTACCATTTAATTGCTTGGAAAGTATATGTATTATATTTTGTTACTGAAAAGTAAAGAATATATCAATATCCTGATCTGTTTCAGTTCACACATTTTACAGTTAACCACAAGATGTTTCCTATGTAACTGTGAAGTTCTTTGTCAAAGTAAAGCTTATAGATACACACCTTAAACCTTTTCCAGTGCAAAGTGATTGATTACTGTGTGTACCAAACAGTACTTGAAGAAATACGGAAACAATTCACACCTGTAAGTACTTCTTTTCTTAACAGGTGTCAGCACCATCTTTAATGAGCATACATTTGGAGAACACCTAACTTTCCAGCCTACCTAGACTGTCCCTTCATGTTACAGCCAACACTTTCAACACAGAGTGGCTCATTAAAGATTCACAAAGCTCACCGCTCAATGAACTAGAGGGAGACGGGGGAAAGGAGATGAAGGAGGGACAGTCATGGATAAAAGAAGAGGAAGAAGGAAGGCCAGCAGGAGGTGAGAACAGGATGTATGAAAGATGTCAAAAAGTCTTTTCTGAATTTCAGGGTGTCAACAGGAGGAAAAAAGAGCAAAAGAAGAATCCTTTGCCTAAAAAGCCAAAAAAGCAGAGATATATTCTTCAGTTTATCCATTATGTTCAGATGTTCATAAAAATGAACATTTAAATGTGTTTGCTACTACAAGGAGATGTTGAGCTGGGAATTGGTCTGCTGTTGATTTTCTCTGAATACTCCACACCAACCATCTTTTTTTTTTTTTACACATAGACACAGACACACACTCCAGACACATAGTCCCCCTCTCTGCTGCCAAAAGCTGTCAGGAAGATCAAAGTGGGTAAATGTGTTTGATGGAATACTCCACTTTCTTCATTTACCACATAGACTGGCTTTGACTTGAAAGAGTTTTCACTGAAATGAACTTGATACTAGAGTGCATTTGAAACAAGAGTGGATATTTGGAGGGGTATAGCAGATAGCTTTGTGGGTGTGATTAGTGTGTATGCCAGGGCTGCTCCTCACTCCTTTCTATTATAATTTTGGGGCTTATCTCTCAGTACAAAGCAGGGCACAGAATCTCACTGTGATATGAATGAGGGTTAATGTAAAATGTCAGCATTGGTTCGCTTTTGCATTTTTACTCTGTTCAACTTGCCCTCTTCTTCATATGTAGCCTCTCTGTCTCTCATTATGTCTCCATTTCATTCATTCCTCTTCAAGTCTTGCTGTTGTCTTCATTTCCATTTCTAGATCGTCCCAAAAACACGCCCAGTCACATCTTCTTCCTGTTCCTTGTTATCCTCGCGCCGCAGATGCAACTCCACTTCCACTTAGTCCGCTAACCAGGACCTCCTTGAATAACTTGGTAAGAAAGCCTGTTGGGCCATCTCTAAGGGTAATTAAGTGGGTAGGCGACCCATGTCAATGAACAGACCCCAACTGTTTCTTCCCTTCATTAGTAAAACCATGACATGAGAAGGAACCATGGCAACCACCGCAGAACATTCACATGAGAAAGATAAGGATCCCCATTGTAACATTGTGTTGTGTTTATGCATGTGAGTGTGTTTTATGTGGGGCAGCTAACTCTTGTTATTTGACTACACTTCTTCTCCAGTCTTACTGATCAATAGCTTTGATACCTGTTAGGAGTGAGTGAAGAGTATCATTGCTTTATTTTTCAAGTTAATTGTGAAGAAAGAACAGTTGGGTTAAATGTGACAACCACAATATTTACTGATATTAAATTTGAACAAAAGTTAAATAAATAAATAAAAATAATGCAATATTATGAACTTCAGCGGCCTGAAAGGTTATAGGTTAAAGTGCTTTTCTTAGGAATACCTCATCAGTGTCCTAATGCATCATTTTACGTCCTATGCTAAATAGGAAGGTTTGTGTTTTTATTGAAATAATGCAACACTGAGACCAGGGAATTTGCTTGAACCCCTCTCTCTGATTTACAAGATATATACATCTGCCTGCATTCTTTATACATTTTTACTTTTATTGTCTAATACTGTAGAAAAAAAGCAATACACTTGGGCAACAACATCATTATGTTTTCATTTTAAAAACAATTACCATTCAGACATTTTTAATATAAAATTGTCTCATAAAATTGTGTTCATGCTAGTTGGAATTTATGTTGATGAAAGTTTATGGTATTTAAGAGTCCATGCTGAGTAATAGAATAGGAATAGTAATAGAAAGCAAAAATAGTAACAGAAAGGAGAGCATTGACAATGTTTTTCTTGTTAAACAAACAGTTATCAGTCTAAAGCATTTCATTCACCACACTGTGGGTTGCAACTGTGATTACCTTGCATAGGCTCTTTGCAGCATCCATACTATAGCTCTATGACAATTCTTGTCATTTCCTTCTAAGTGTTACATTTGTCACAAATGCTACATGTCGTGTTTCATTTCAGCTTAGCCCCCACACCACCCATATACTGCAGCTCTTTGTTATTGTCTTGATGCAACCATGCTCTTTTAATGGATTTTTTCTTTTTATGTTGTTGTCAAGCTAGTGAATAACATAGGTGTTATTGGCTCAAAAAAATATTCACTTCCCAATTTTGTATCGTAGGCTTGGATATAGCTGCTCAATGCATGTCAAAGAGCTGTGAAAATGAGTCTGAACTTGTTTAATGCCATCATTATTTGTGATGACTCACAAGTCCAGCCCTTAGATGAAAAACAATATGAATAGCCTTTAGTTGCTGACATTTTCATTCAGATGAGTCTTTCTAAATCAATGTACATTTACAAAGCCTAAACATGTGGCTATGACAAATTTTGTTGGGGAAAAAAAGACCGTGAAAACAAGGACCCTACAGACCTCATTTACTTTTTTAATAGAATCCCTAATCAGAGATAAAAAGAATAATGGAGGCTTCAGGCTGCTTGAGTGTTTGGAGGGCTTAATGAGATAACAGAGGATCTATGCACAAACAACACCAATTTTCAGAGCTGAGGAAAAGGCTGAGATGGGGGGCCGAAGACAAACAAATAAAATGAGGGCAACGGAAATTCATTCTGGGGTTGATTTGTCTGCATAATCAACAATAAGCCAGGTTTCAGGATATGTGTTGCCACTGTCTGATTTGGAATTCAGAAACATTTTATGAGTTACTTTCACTCCTTACAGAAGATGCCAAATTAAACCTGCTCACTTATAAAGTCTTCAAGGACTAAGTAGACAGAATGGATAAGACTTCAAAGAATAATAAAATACTTCTAAGAAGCAAAGCAGCTGTGTCTCATTTTCAGGTAAAATAGCTTGTTTTCTCAACATTTGCTGTGCATAGCCTTTTTTAAACTATCTCCACTGGTACATTTCATGCAAATTACCACCATGAAAATGACCAACTAAGTTTTCTAAGATTGTTGGCAAAATCAAGAAAAACAATATAGATATAAAAATAATATTTGCCCTATCTTTTCATTTTGCATACTACCGCTGATATGTTATAGACCACAGGAAGTCTAGAAATTTCATAAAATGGAGTTGATTAGAAACATTTTGTAACTCTTGTGATCATTCAAAGTCACAGTTCCCACAGTTATATGGAGTAGCTGAGCATTTTACAGCTCAGTGTTTGGTTTTACTTTCCGAAATGATCCTCTTTGGTTCAGTCTCACAGGAATAGAACTCTGGTAAGCGGACACATGAATCAAATGGTGGTTCAGTGATTATAGTGGACAGAAGATGGTGGAGACTGAAGCTGAGGTAAAAGGAGAATGAATGCTGTGTCTGGTTGGTGTTTAAGGAAGACGTTTCATCACTTGATCAGCATCATCTGTATTATTTTTTTCCTACTTTTTAATTTTTTGCAAAGTGCAAAAAATAAAAAGTACCAGTACCTTAAGATTTTAAGAACCTCTAATGGTAATGTGTATTTCTTGAAGGGGCTATATTTTTAACTTAAGAAGTCAACAAATTATATAATTGACCCAAGGGTACCAAGATTTTTGCATCAGTTGTACATATCATTATGGTATGCAGTAGAGCAGATATGACCAATACCCTGTGATTTTGAAATGATTACTTGAAATGACCTGTTCCAAGTATTCAAATTTTTGTTAATATTTATTTTAGTTTATTGCCAGTGATTAGCAAAATGTTTCTCTGACATAGGATCAAAACTAATGATGTTTAAGACATCATTAGATGGTAATATTTTCTCCTCTTAGTCCTCCTCACCTTTTCTCAAATCTTTTCCTGACTGGAGAAATCTGTTACAATTTGGTAAAGAAACCAAAGGAAGACCTACAGATAGAGCACAATATGTGGCCCTTGATTTTGTGCTAATGTGTGAGTGTGTGCATGTTTTTTTTTTTTTATATACATTTACTAAAAGTAAGACAATATGTGAAAACAACATGAAGTGTAGTGGGTGTGTTATGTAGAAGAAGAAAGACACACTCCTCAAGGAAGTCACTGAACAGTGTATTTCCTCAGCAATGTTAGCAACCACTGTAAAGAGCAAACTATCCACAGAGTCTCTCAGCTGTGCCTGTTCTTTACATCTGCAACACTGGAGGAATGATAATTACATGGTTTCTCTTACATATGTGCTCTCAGTTGTGAGTAGAATCACTAAATGCTCAACACTAGCAACCACAGTCTCTTTAAGTATACATTATCATGCTACCACCAAGTCAAGCAAAACCTCAGTACATTTCTACCCTAAATTAGTGTGAATTGCTCACCTTCCTTGAAAACAGTTCAAAGAGGATGTTAACCACTTGAAGCTCACTGAATACTGTTTGGAAAATAAAAGCTCTTAGTACTTTGAGTAACATCTCAAGAGTTTTCCTTTTTTAAGATGACGTTGTGTAAATTTGTGTACACTAATATACACAATTTTAAACTACATGCTGCCAGATAATGGCAGAAATGATATCTCCCATCCTAACAGAACAAAAGACTGTTTCAATCCCAACAAAATGTTTCCAGATGTACAATTCCCCAGTCATAAAGTAGTACGACAACATTCCACTTTTAAAAATGCACAATTGAGAATTCAGTTCATATCAGTATAAATTAGGATATTGTATTCCAGTTAGGCATGGTGGTGGATGTGAGCATGATTAATCATCTCTCTCTCTCTGTGTTAGCCCTGTGATGGACTGGTGATTTGTCCAGGGTGTACTCGGCTTCTTGCCCTATGACAGCTGAGATAGGCTTCAGCCCCTGAGCAACCCTGAATTGGGTAAGCGGTTAAGAAAAAAGATGGATGGATAGATAGATATTGTAGCCTATCTTTCAGCTAAGTGAATCATCTGAACACATGTCCTCTGAGGGTGCCATCTGGCTTCTTCGATTGTTCACACAAGACTGCGGCTGAAACGATTGAACATTTTTGATAGTGATCAGACCTTGACAGAAGGCTGGGAGCACTGGATTAAACCAGGATGTGTTGACCTCATTACAACACAGAGGACAAGACAATTATGGCCCCGCTGATGTCCAGATCATGAAAACCAACCTGGCTCATCTAATCAGATAGAGAAATCCCTGACCTTATCCTCCAGTAGAACAAAGATCCACATTAGGAACACATCTGATAGAGACAATCAATCTTAGAATCCAAAAGCCCAGCCTAATTGCAGTGTGAATGGATTTAAATGAAATGTATCCAATAGTTAATAACAAATTACACTAACTGGCCAACAGGCCATAACTGCTTTGATTCACAATTGACAACATGGTGAATAAATTTTGAGAAAACTTTGACCAAACCACCAAGAAGTCTGTCAGTGTGGCCACACCCTAGTATGAGGACAGAGGAGGAGGAGGGGTCTCAGAAGATTACCAACAGAATTTTCATGGTTTGTTTATCCTGATCTGGATCTCTAAAGGAAGTAAAGCAAAGTCGACTTTTATTTAGTACCTTTCAAGACAAATATCACTGTACTGAAGTGCTTCACAACAAAATGCTAAAAACATAAAGATAAAAAGTTACCCAAAATCATGTTTAAAAAGATGTTTTTAGCTGCCGATCTCTCAAACAAATCCTTTTGAATTCATACCATTCACAAGCCATCATAGTAAATTCTACAAACAAAAAAAAAAAAAGTGGAAAGGAGACACATATAACAGAGTCCAATCATTGACCTGAAGTGAATGGCTATGGTGTCCTCCGCAGGCAACATGCACCGTCCTCACCTGAATGGAGCAAGAAATTGGCAAGGGCAAGCTGAAGAAGTGTGTCCACTTGCGACTAGGAAATATCAACTTGGGAATAATGACTTGAAGAAGCCGGGAGCTGCCTGAAGACACGCTGCATTGACATTGCATGCATGCAAGAGACAAAATGGAAATGAGCAAAGGCCAGGGAAATCGAGCTGTTCTACAATGGCAAACGATCAAACTGCAATGGCGTTTGCGTGGTGGTCAGTAACAAGTTATGAGATGGTGTCATGGAAGTCGGCTGCATTTCAGACCGTCTCATGTCCATTAAGACTGACTCAGACACTGTAGCCCTCCGGGTCATTTCGTGTTATGCTCCACAAACCAATTGCTCTGAGGATGAGAAGAATGAATTCTGGGAGGACCTGGACCACCATTTGCGACGATTTGAGCCTGGTGATACTTCGGTGATTGGCAGCAACCTCAACAACCATGTTCGATCAACGCAGGATGATTATGTTCACTACCATGGCAGCTAGTGCTACAGTGTCCACAATGACAATGCACCTCTGTACATGACCCCACAATGGCAAGGAGCCGCTGCATTTTGTCACCTACACCAGTGGTGGCCGAGCCACCCAAATTGATTACTGGCTACTGCAAAGGCAAGAACAGAAGTGAATCTAAGTAAAGGTGATCCCATCAGACACCATTGGCCCTCAACATCGCCTACTCGTCCTGGATCTGCAGCTTGACCTTGGACAGCAGCAGCAGCAGGCATGGAGAACGGCAGCAGCGAGGATGAAGTGGTGGAGGCTTCCGGAATGTGAGGCTCAACTAGCAGCTGGCCTTCAGGCAATCAACATAGAGCTTAACCAACCAGCAACAGCATTATTGGAAACATGACCAATCCGATACACAGTGTGGCATCTCACACCGACGCTGAGGCAGTGGTTATAGCTGCAACTGCAACCAGCTGCGTACCACTGCAACCAGCTGTGTAAAGAACTGGACGCACCGGAGGGAGTGAGAAAGATCTATCAACGCCATCACTCAACACAGGTCAAACACATCAAGGACAATGACCATCAGGTTCTGCAAGACCCTGCCTGCTATCCTTCAGCGTTGGAGTGAGTACTTCTTAAGAATTTGTAACGATGAATTTCACCAATCACTGTAAGAGATGTCAAAACAACTGTCAAGACAGCAGGACTGGACAACATCCCGGCTGAGGCATGGCAACTCCTTGGCCACCGTGATGCCTTATTCCTCGCCAGCCTGTTCAACCGAATTGTCAATGATGGAGAAGTGCCTCAGGTGTGGATCACCAGCACTACAGTACACATTTGGAAGGGCAAAGGCAATGCCATGGAGTGTGCAAACTTTCACATCATGAAGATCTTCAAAGGAGTCCTTGATGCCAGAATACACCAGATTATTTCCATCTCACCTAATGTTGTCATGTCCCTGCTGCTGAAAAACACCCCCACAGCATGATGCTGCCACCACCATGCTTCACTGTTGGGATGGTATTGGGTACGTGATGAGCGGTGCCTGGTTTCCTCCAGACATAATATTTAGAACTGAGGCCAAACAGTTCAGCCTTGGTTTCATCAGACCAGAGAATCTTGTTCCTCACAGTCTGAGAGTCCTTCTCCCACTTGGAGTTTTTTGTACAAACTCCAAATGGGCTTTCATGTGTTTTACACTGAGGAGAGGCTTCCGTCTAGCCACTCTGCCATAAAGCCTAGATCTGTGGAGGGCTGCAATAATGGTTGTCCTTCTGGAACTTAGTCCCATCTCCACAGAATCTTTGGATCTCAGTCAGAGTGACCATTGGGTTCTTGGTCACCTCTTTCACTAAGGCCCTTCTCCCTTGCTTGCTCAGTTTTGCTGGGTGAGAATTATGGAGGCTGCAGAATTTTTTTTGTAGCCTTCCCCAGATCTGTACATTACAACAACCCTGTTGTAATGCAAGATTCTGAGCTCAGTAGGCAGTTTGTTTGACCTTGCGGCTTGGTTTTTGCTCTGATATGCTTCATCAGCTTCATCTACAGAGAGGAGTATCTCTTTCCAAATCATGTCCACTCAATTTAGTTTACCATAGGTGGATTCCAATCAAAGTGTGCAAAAATTTCAGCAACGATCAATTGAAATTTCAAGTGTTCTTGCAAAAGGTCTGAATAGTTATCTAAATGTGATATTTCAGTTTTTTTTTCTTTTTAGTATATTTACGAAAAATCCTAAAATTCTGTTTATAATTTGTGATTATGGAATACTGAGTGTAGATTAATAATCATTTAAATCAAATTTAAATGATTGTGCCATCAGGCTGCAACATAACAAAATCGGAAAAAGTGAAGGGGGTCTCAATACTTTCTGAAGCCACTGTTTGTGTGTGTGTGTGTGTGTGTGTGTGTGTGTGTGTGTAGTAACATAGAATCTTTTTGGGTATCTATCTATAGGTGTGAACCCTTTTAATAAAATAAAAGTCTGCCAGGTTTGCATTGGAGTTTAAAAGACATGGGGTGATTTTGTAATTTCAGGTCATCATTGGGCTGTATTTTACCAGGCTGATAGGGTGTCAGAGCTGAGATCCATATTCTCATTTAGTGTTATTGGATAATGTACTTGCATGCCTGCTTTCATGTTTGGATTTCAATCCTATTCAATGAATGTACTGAAAATTGAAATTTTCATGTCTCAGAGTGCAGTCGCTGGATTCATTACTGAAAGGAAATACAAATCGAAGAGTTGACAGCAAAGGAGTGCTAGAGATAGCAGTAACAAGGACTTGGCCTTTTATAGTCAGTCAAAATGTCACGTGTCACTTGACGCCTGTAGATTTATGACCTTTGACTGCTCTGCCATCCACCCTGACAGGTTTCTGCAGGGAAGAGATTGGCCTCAGGTCTAAGGCACTTTTCCCTCACTTGCTCAGTTTGGCCAGGCGACCAGCTCTTGGAAGTTTCCTATTTGTGCCAGATTTCTTCCATTTGAGAATTATGGAGGCCACTGTGCTCCTGGGAACCTTCAGTACAGCAGAAATTTTTTTGTAGCCTTCCCCAAATTTATACATTGCAACAATCTCTGAGCTCTGCAGGCAGTTCCTTTGACCTCATGGCTTGGTTCTAGAAAAATCTCAGCAATGATCAAGAGAAATGGGAGGGACGTGAGCTAAAGTATTTTTGCAAAAGGTCTGAACACTTATGTAAATGTGATATTTTTTTTTCTTTTTAATAAATTTACAAAAATAAATTCCTAAAATTCTGTTTTCAGTTTGCCATTATGGGGTACTGAGTGTAGATTAATGACAAAAAATACTAATAATACAAAATGAATAAATAAATAAATAAATAAACAATTGTAGCATCAGGTTGCAACATAATACAACTGAAAAAAGTGAAGGGGGTCTCAATACTTTCTGAACCCAATGGAAATGGAAATAAAGCATATAAGGCAAAAACAGGGTCCGTCCAAATCTAATGAGCTTGAAAATCAGTATTTGATATGACCTCCTTTATGCTTCAAGACAGCCTTAACTCTCTTAGATTTTCAGTCCAATTCCTGTGTAATTTGGCATATCTCAGCCTTTTTTCCTTGGTTCCGTTCCTCAAGAATGGCTTCTTGACAGCCAACCTTCCATTAAGACCATTTCTGATGAGGCTTCATCAAACAGTAGATGGATGACCTGAAGGGCCAGATGCATCTTCTAGGTCCTGTGTCAGGTCTTTTTGGATTTTCTTTTTTCTTAAGGACTTGACTTTCAGATACTGTTCATCTGCTGTAGATAGTTTTTTTAAGGCCTGCTACTTCTTCTTTTGTCCTTCACTTGACCAGTTTCCTCAATTTCTTTTAAGGACATACTGGACACCATGCTGAGATGTTACAAGTTTTCATCTATTAGCTCTTTGGGAATCTCCTTGGTGGTGTAAAAATATTATTTTATGCCTGTCAAACTGTTATCCATGCTGCATTCACCTGGATACATGGACCCGGTGAATGCAGCATATATGAAGTGCTGTCAGCTCACTGGCTTTGACTTTGTGACAGACAGATGGCCATTTGGTTCAATTCAATTCAATTCAATTTTATTTGTACAGCGCCAAATCACAACAACAGTCGCCTCAGGGCGCTTTATATTTTAGGGTAAAGACCCTACAATATTAGACAGAAAAGACAGAAAAGACCCAACAATCAGACGACCCCCTATGAGCAAGCACTTGGCAACAGTGGGAAGGAAAAACTCCCTTTTAACAGGAAGAAACCTCCGGCAGAACCAGGCTCAGGGAGGGGCAGCCATCCGCCGCGACCGGTTGGGGATGAGGGGAAACAAAAGAGAGCAGAGGGAGACAGGACAAAAAGGCACACCTATAGGAGAGAGACAGAGTTAATAATAGCTAATGATTAAATGCAAATGGTGTATAAAACACATGGAGAGTGAAAGGAAGTGAGGAAGAGGAAGTGCTCAGTGCATCATGGGAAGTCCCCAGCAGCCTAGGCCTATTGC
>VUQI01010514.1:1556-15261 GCA_015106735.1 Paratilapia polleni
TTTGTCGTCTGAACATCCATTGTGAGAATCTCCTGTTGTACCACATCTCAAAGGCGCTTTGTTGGATTGAGATCTGGTGGCTGTGGAGGCCCTTTGAGTACAGTGAACTCATTGTCATATTCAAGAAGCCAGTTTGAGATGATTTCAGCTTTGTGACATGGTGTGTTATCCTGCTGGAAGCAGCCATCAGAAGATGGGTACACTGTGGTCATTAAGAGATGGACATGGTCAGCAACAATACTCAGGTAGACTGTGGTGTTTAAACGATGCTCAGTTGGTACTAAGCACCCCAAAGTGTGTCAAGAAAATATCCCCCACACCATTACACCACCACCATCAGCCTCAACCATTGATACGAGACAGGATGGATGCATGCTTTCATGCTGTTTATGCCAAATTCTGACCCTACCATCTGAATGTTACAGCAGAAATCAAGACTCATCAGACCGGGCAACGTTTTTCCAATCTTCTATTGTCCAATTTTGGTGAGTATGTGCAAACTCTAGCCTCAGTTTCCTTTTCTTAGCTGACAGTAGTAGCACCTGGTGTGGTCTTCTGCTGCTTCAAGGTTCGACGTTGTCGGTTCAGAGATGCTCTTCTTGGTTGTAATGAGTGGTTATTTGAGTTACTGTTGCCTTCCTGTCAGTTTGAAGCAGTCTGGCCATTCTCCTCTGACCTCTAACAACAACAAGGCATTTTCACCCAGAGAACTGCCACTCAAAGGATATTTTCTCTTTTTCAGACCATTCTCTGTAAACCCTAGAGATGGTTGTGTGGGAAAATCCCAGTAGATCAGCAGTTTCTGAAATACTCAGACCAGCCCGTCTGGCTCTAAACACCACACCACGTTCAAAGTCACTTAAATCACCTTTCTTCCCCATTCTGATCAGTTTGAACTTCAGCAGCTCGTCCTGACTATGTCTACATGCCTAAATGCATTGAGTTGCTGCCATGTGATTGGCTGATTAGATATTTGCATTAATAGGCACTTGAAAAAGTGTACCTAACAAAGTGCCCAGTGAGAGTGTATTAGATGGGAGCTCTCTAACTACCAAACTACAGCAACAGGTAGCCATGTAATGATGAAAACACATTTTATAGTAGGAGAAGTTGCTGTAAATTAAAACAGTGATTTAGTGGGACTTAAGTGAACTTTTTCCCTGAACCATGGCATCTCCTATTTAAAGGGCCAGTTCACCCAAATTTCTACTATGACAAAAACCTCTTTTGGTAGGTTATCCATCCAGCTGGAGGTAGGGTACCAAATCCTAAACTCACCTACAGCACCAAAAAGGTTAGAGGCAGTTTTGTGTTTCTAGACCGTGAGTTCTTAAGGTGATCAGTGAGACACAAGGGTGAACCTGATGGAACATAAATGGAACATATGTGAGGTGACGATGAGGATTTTTGATTTTTTACTCACCTTGGAGGCATGGGGCCACATAACATTACACAGCAGTTGGTTATAATGCTGTTATAACTGTATGGGTTTCCAGACTCCTCTGCAACCCTTTTACTTGACCAGGATCCCTTTATCTGCATGAGAAGTAAGCCGTCAGCTCAACAGTTTTTTAGCATTTCATGTGTATTTTAACAAAAATAGAACATTAATCATGAATTCAGCTTTGACATATTGGAATATCACTACTTACGTCTTCATTTGTGGTGAGATTAGAGGCTACTAAGTAGGTATGAAAGCCTGAGAGGCCCAAAATAGACCAGATGGAGAAGAAACAAATCACCAACTCCACCACAGTACACAAAAAAAATAGTCAAGGTATAATATCAGTTTTATAAATGATCACCAAATAACTATGATGTTTAAAGCTAAATGACTGCCAGGCACGCATGTGTGTATAAATGGATATCCTCCCACTGCTACACTTAAAATCTGTGTGGGAGCTTTTTTTTTTCTTAACACAATCTAAAAATCTAAAATACCTCAGCTGACTCAAGTCAATTCTTACTGACATAATACTAGTTATGTCCCTTATTTAGACACAGAAATGTTCAGTAATCCTGCATCATGATCATTTTTGTGCAAAAGTGTCTGATTTGTAAACTGGTTAAAATGCAGTTATGGCCTTTAAAGCCTATTAGTAATTAGAAGATTTGTGAAATAACTTGAAAACAAGTTGCAAAAATATCTACTTAGATAATCTGCACCATAGGCTGACAAGCAAGAAAAGGAATACTATACATACTCTGAATTTAGCACGATAACATAATGTCCTGTACATAATGCACAGCATGTGGAAATCAATCCACACTCCTCTTTGAATGTGAATGTTCACTCATGTTTACAATTATCTCACAAGACATGAGGTAGCAAACCTACTACTAGACAGACCCTAAAAGCACTTCTTATCCTATTAAGAGTGGGCTTAAGCTGAGGAGCAGCGGGAAATGCCTTGTCAACAGTGTAATTTTTGTTCTTGGTGCAGAGCAGGCTGATAATGTGAAGATTTGTTACACACAAAGGATATCTTGCAGGGCTCTCCTGAATGGCTTGAACAAGGCCTTTACCTGCTTGAGAACCTAGACAGATAAAAACAAATTAGAAACCGAGAAATGTTTAAGTCCTTGTCGATAACATGACAGGAACATCAGACAAATAATAAAAGTATTTTAATACTTACGCAGGGTGATGTGTGTGATGACACAGCCAAATATAAAAGATGTCAGAAAAGACAGAGAGATGATGAAGCTGTAGAAAAAGCGGTAATTGCGTTTTCCCACACAGTTTCCCACCCACGGGCAGTGATGATCAAATCGTTCTGGAGGGAAAACCAACAAAACAACAAAAAAATAAATAAATAAATATTTAGATTATAACACATGTCTACAACACTTCCAGAGACACACTAGAAATCTCCTGAGCTAAGCAGTTAGAATGTGGATCAATCAAGACATCTTTTAGTGGATCTCTATCTGCATAATCTGTATTCACAGATCACATGACCATTCACCTAAACTGGGCCTGTATGCGCCTGTGAAAACAGTTAGCAGAAGGCTGGTTACCTGGAGAAAATACTACAAAGGATCAACATTAAGGCAACAAGTTACACCAGAGGCTTCTTTGCTTGGACAGACAATAAAGTGCACCTGTTACTCAAAGCACGTGAGCATAAAGCAGTCACGATGGCAGAAAACACAGATTTGCCACAGAGCAAATATGGCAGCATATTAGAGCAAACCAGGAGCATTAAGGGAAAGAAGGATAAAATTAAGAGAGATATGTGAGCCTAACTGTTATGTTTTAGCCTAATTTTGTGACTGATAAGACTCAATCAGGCAGCAATCTTGGGTTTCTGGGCTTTACCATTTTTAAATTAAAACAAAGCCGCTGAGTTTTCCAACAAAAACTGTGTCAGCAGTGTTTCCAAACAGCTCTGTTTGGAAACACTGGAGGTATAACACAAAAAAGTTACACTTTTTTTAAATGAAACCATATTGGGTGGGTTATATCCTAAGAGATGAGGAACAAAACTCCCAACTTCCTCAATGTGTGTGCAAGTGATTTCCAAAGTTTAGCTAAAGTTATACTAAACTCAGTCAGACTAATCAACTTCCAGTCATTTCAGAATAAAACACCATCTTTTGTGTTACAATCCCTCCACAGGCCGCCAAGTAAACAATTTCAGGGGAAACTTGATAAAATTTTGGACTGAAAATACTGCAACCTTTGAAGAAACAAAACTGATTTCATTACCTACTCCCTGGGAATCTGTTAACCTTTATTAAACAAGCAAAGTCATTAGGAACAAATTCTTACTTACAATGGCAAAGCCTCCTAAGGGAAGGGATCTTTTACAAACAGGAGGGTTTACTACAGCAAGCAAAATATGTTGCAGTATTCATATGGAAGTGTGAGTATTTCTTTAAGATAGACTTGGAGAAGAAACTCCCAGCACTGTCAAACTGTTCATCCCACCAAATGAGGACCTAAGGCTATAAAGACCACCCACTTTTGACTAACCACTGAGATCCTGCACATACCATGGTTAAACTGATTTGCTTGCTTAAAAAAACAAACAAAAAAAGAACAGTCATGCATCTACGTGGGTTTCACTTCATTTTTTGGTAGGTTTTTAGTAAATTTGAGGTTTCATTCGAATATAAGAGCATTGGTGGGAAACACTTGAGAAGATGCATTATCATTCTGATATTTAAACATCAGAGTGCTGTACATTAAGACCCCCAGCCAAGCATTGTAGCACGTGTTTGTGTTTGTGTGTGTGTGTGTGTGTGCATGCGGTGTTTAGGTTAATTCTCACCCACACAGTTGTCACATAGGCTGCAGTGGGAGGTGCGAGGAGGGCGGAACATTTTACAGGTGAAGCAGTATTTGAGCTTTACCACGTGCTGGTTGATGAGGATCTCCTTGGTCCGCGGAGGAGGGCGGTATGTAGAGGATCCAGAGGTATCTTAAAATGGTCAGGTACAAGAGGACACACTCGTTGAGGTATTCACACTTCATCAAAACAGCCCAACACAGATGTAAACACTTCATAAAATGAGGAATGAATACAGATCAAGCTATGTCAGGCCATTCTGCTCTTCGACCATGACCCAGAGTAAGCAGCTTAGGTCTGCAGCTCAGCAACAAACATGTCCCTCAGAGATCCCCCATATGGTAAAGCTCTTTCAACCCATCTGTCCCAGGGTGAGTATGCAGTTCCAGCATATGCCTTACCTATCTGTCGCTCTATGTCTGCAGCTTCATCTGGGGTGGCCCTGGGTAAAATGCCTGGATCTGTAAAGCTGGTTCTCAGCAGGGAGATGACCACAAACACAAAAAGCACCCCGCCGATCACAGGTATGAAGACGGTCAGGTGCTCCACCAGGAATGGGCAACTGTGAATGTTAAAAAAAAAAAAAAAAAGTTTAAATGCAATTTCCACAAGACCCCTGAAAAGAAACACACAAAGCGACATTTCTAATTACTCACTCAAATGCAAAGAAAAGGCCACAGGTGACAACAATAAGGCCCAGTGTCAGAGGAAAGACACCGCTCTGTCTGGCAAGGATAAGCCGCCCATCGCAGAAAAACCTGTTCTTCCCGGGGAACACTTCCCATTTTCTCCGGGGCGACTGCGCTTTAGTCTCGCCGTGATTCTGCGCCGACAGCGGGGTTACCGACAGCGCCCGCGGGTCGATCTGCTGGTACTCGCAGTTCTTCATCGTGTAAACAGTGTCGACACGGTTCGGAGGTAGCTGAAGGCACACGTAAAACTCTCGTTTCTCCTCGTGTTTTTTTTTTTAAAGACAGTCCTCTCAAGGCTCACTAACTGTAACTTTATATTTTGCTTCTTCTTAGTTGCCCATCACGAAGGCTAACACTAGCTAGCGTACCAACAAAGGCATTCTTCTCCGTAGTTCACTTTTACAATCTGAATCAGCCCCCAAGTTGGCTCGAGGTTAACTACCATCGTTGGTAGTTAAATTAAAGCCCAATATAATTAGGACTACTCATCTGGTCAAATTAACTAGTCCTTATTAAAAATTCAACCCTCACAGAGGAGCTTCGACTCGGGCTTCTCGCGGCAGTTCACGTTTCCTTTTTTTTTTTTTTCCTTTACCGTCAGCCACCATACGGCATGGCGTCACATTAACGTAATCACGTAGGTTCCGCTGATTTGTATAGGCAGTAAAACGTATCTACTAGCGCTAGGATGATGTGTAGATCAGTGGCAGGCGCAAGCACGATGATGATCTGTTTGTGTTGACACAGGTTGTGTTTTCCCCATACTAATTTAAGCACATACGGAAAATAACGTAACAAGTGTTGAGAGATTTGAGTCAGTCAGGGTACCAAAGGGTATTAGCCTATTTTAGTACCTCACCCGTTTGCACTTGTCACCAGGTTATGTTGTGATAATCGACAGATGAAAAGATCACTGTTTCGGGCCCTTGTGCAAAAATAGCACTGCTCTGTGTGCATTTCAGCTGTGACGTCATTCAGCGTGTTTCCAGTCTTTTTTAGATTTTGTGTCACGTTTTATCTTTCCCCAGAAAGGGGGTTGATGTGATCAGTCTCACATTTATAGCCCATACTCAATTCTGTTTAAGGAATAAGAAATCATACCCCTTATGGTGAAAGCTGTAAAGCAATACACGAAAACTGATGCTCCTTATACTACATCAGGTCCTTTAGCTTTTCTACAGTACTGGGGGAAAAAATGTAATCTGACAGAGAATCTCACCTGTACACTTGCATCTCCTTTACTTCTGGATTGCAGGTTAGTGAATTTGCACCACATAGTTACAGCTTCATTTTTAAAGTGACTTAAACTTTCCCTTATAATAAAGCATTTCTTCAGCCAAAAAACAACTTTGTTTTCATTCCTTTAAACGTACCTAAAAATGATAATAATAGTGTAATACCATTTAGCATTATATTTTCTCTTATGTTTACTGTGAACATCTAATAGTGTTAACCCTTTCCTCCGTCCTCTGGCCAGAGACAACTGTTTACATATCTTACACAGGTCAAAAATATAAAGATATATTGCTAAAAAATCTTTTTCAATTACATTCTTCACGTGGCACACGCTGAATAGCAACTGTCCAGTCGCACTGAATTCGTGCTTAATTGGAAACTGTGTACAACTAACCAGTGGAGTTCAGTTAAGTTGATAATTTGGCTGTTTGGTAATGATTTTTCCATAAAAACAACTGTTCAAGGCAGTCCTGTGATGAGTCGTTTCACGAGTAACAGCTATCACACAGTGGTTTTAAAGAAATGCCTGCAAGAGTTACGAGAGGTAGCTCAAGACTTCACTAGTCAGTTCTATTTACAGTACAGTAAAGGATCTGTTTTACCTGAAAGAAGACAAGAAATGTCTAGTACATATTTCATCCTTGGTTAGGTGTATCACGTTATATTTAAATTTAAATTCAAGGCTGACTTGTCAGCACAACTTTGGCAACAAATGTTCTTTAAAACAAAACAGACAGTATTAGAAGTTTTCCATCAATGCATCAAGAAAGAACAAATACCTTTACACAAAAAAGAAATTCAGGTTCCTTTATTTATTTTTTTTAAATTCTCATTCAAGTCCCAAGATATAAGGTGGCGGTACAGCTTTCAAACAGCAACGGCTTCAGGAAGAACTTAACATGAAATAAAAATAGTAAAAAAGCAACCATAAAATAATAACAACCATAGTCTCCCAATATTTACATCCAACCAGAGTCCAGGTCAAGTTTCAGATAAACTGTACATTTGAGTTTGTTCTCAAACTTGTTGAGTGTATCGTGATAAAGAATCAGCATCAACATTGTAATCTTGTCACAGTAAGCTGTATGCAGGACTGGGCACTGTGACTACAATAAGAAACACCATTTGGACTTTGCTTTGGCTTTGTTTTTTGTTTTGTTTTTTCAACAGCGAGTTTAATCATTTATGTATTTTTTTTTAAATATAACAGATAAAATGTTGCATTGTGTATACAATTATTACTCTGACAAAATCTTTGTAATTGTTTTGCAATTAATAGTCATTAATAAAATAACAAGGGATGGCTACTGACATAACATGCAGCCCAGTCCTACATAGAACTAATGCATTTAAACCTCAGAGTGAAATCTTAAGTCAAGTCCATGGCAAGAAATTGCAATGCAGTGCAAGGCCCAGTACCCAGTAAGAGAGGAAGTATCCCAGGATGCTCTGCGTGGTAGAAGAACAGGCTTTAAAGTGAGTCACCAGCGCAACAATGGGGTTCTGAGGTGTGTGCTTGCAACTATTTCTGGAATGCAGCTGTACATTGGGATTTGATGTTTTCCTTCGATGAAGAAGTGGCTCATTGAGGAGGAGCAGGTGGGCGCTTATCCAGAACGGCACAGGAGACGAAGATGCCATGAATCTGGTTAGTACCTACAAAGACAAATTAAAAGGCGGGGTGAATAGCTGTTCCTGATACTGAGACAAGACATTCTGCAAGAGGTTGATTATATGAATTTCTTACCTGCACATGCATGCACAATGTCCCAAACACCAGGAGTACTGCTGAATGCACCACATACACAAACACTCGAGAGTTGAAGAATCCCGGTGTGGGTTTGTCAAGTCTTTTGTTTTCACCTGTCTCCCAAAGTCCGAGTCTCATACACAGCTCTGGATTAGCTTGAAAATATGCGTAAGAAGCCATTATGCCAAGGGTAGCCATAGGAAGAGCCAGAAGAAAGTTTGGTATCTGCTTCAGCTCAAAATAACGGAGGAAGCCCACATCCCAATACACATCCTGGATATGAGAATAAAGCAGGGGCAGGGGTCTCATACACCAGAGGGGTGGCGGACCGTTTTCATCTGGAACCCGGTAGCCCTTCCGTTCAGCTAAGGACAGAAGAGCAGGAGGGATACTCTCCAAGGAGGTGGACGGTGTGCAAAACGTCCTATAACCATAGTACTGGAAAGCACAGAAGGGGAGGGCAATAATTGCAGTTCCCAAGAGGGAGGTGAGCAGGAGACAGATGATGACCCAGATGTAGTGGAAGACTTTACTGTGGCCTTTTGTCGTTGTGCGATATAAACGAATCTGGGAAATGGCGTGAAGTGATGGGAGATACAGCAGAAATCCTATGTTGACAAGTCCATTTGATCGCGCTGCTGTAGCTATGCTGAGAGCAAGGCAGGCTCGGATGATGAAACCTTTCTCCAGGAGGAAAAGACCACCGAAAGTGAGAGCGGCAAACAGGCTCTCCGAGTATCCAGCAGTCATGAAAACATTGGCAGGCGTGATGCAGTAAAGCAGGCTGGAGAGCAGAGCAAGACGCCTGTCCTGGAGAACTATTCTACTGAGGGCATGCAAGGCGACCGCACTCAGCAGGAAGAGGGCACTGTTTCCCAGGGCCACAGCAACCAGCAGCCGCCCCCGCACACTCAGCCAGCTGCTCAGGGGCCACAGCAGCGTCTCTGCCAGGCCTCGAAGGACGACGGGGAAGAGGGGGAAAAATGCAAAGTTGTGCTCGTAAAGGTATCCTCTCTCAGCAATGAAGAGGAAGTGCTCAGCATCCCAGTGAGAGAGGCCGCCAAACAGCCACTCCACCACAGAGTCCAAGTACAGAGGCTGCTCTGTCCGAGGGGGCCTGAACGCATCGGCGTCGTGGTCAGGGATGGCAGCATTTAAGACAGCCTGAAGAGAAATATTTCTCATCATTAAAATACACTCCGCCAGAATGTTTGCATAGACATGAGAAATACAGATGTCAGCTATATGATTTAAAGGTGTGCAGTCACTTTTTCGACGCCCTACATCACCGGTTTCTGCAGGCAAAAACATGTTATTGTCAAATATGATTCATTCATCGGAGAAAATGAAAGCTAATAACCGTAACTGTACACTACCATTGCTAATGAGTAAACTAACTTACCTGCAAAACCAGTGAGAGGCCCCTGGTAACTGTGGCAAACTCCAAAACTGCTCTGACATCCATAGTCACTGATGCGACAGGCAAAATCTGAGAAAGCCGGTTATGACAGGCATGAGCTCTGTCGCTGCTACGACACACTCACTGCTCGGGTCGTCGTATTTTCTACAAAACATAGCTACAAGAAGTTTGGCGTTGAAATGAGGAATAACCGAATAAACACTCATTACATTTGATGGCCATTCGTCTTCAAGCAGCGTTTGTTTGTGGCTCAGCTGAAATCTTTGTCCTCCTATCCTACAGCTTCTTTTCGAATGGCACTTTTCTCTTCCGGTATAAACGCAAACGTCTTTCCAAAATAAAAGTTGTGACTTCGTAACGTTGCAGTATTATCATGAACATGTGATATATTTTCTTTTCAGCAGGCGGCGCTCGATACCGTCCCATGGACTGGTTTTCCCCCCAGTGGCACAAATACCGTTGTTTTACTTTTCTTTCCTTCCTATGTCAATAGCCTTATGTGGGTTTAAAAGAGTGAGTCTTTTGTTCTGATATACACATATCTTACTATATTTTATTTGTCTATACTGATATTGGCGTTTGATTGCCTGAAACAGTTTGGATAAATACGTTCATACAATGAAAGTGCACGTATGGTCCTCTTAATTTAAACTGTGTGCTTTGTAGCCTCTTTAGGTGAGACAATCCACTGGTGGTTGCAATGGCTTACATTTAAGGAGTCCTTTGACTAAAACACAAAGTGTTTCCTGAGCAGTTAAGATTAGACACAAGGTTTACAGGGAATCTTTAAACTCGGTTTTGTGTGAATTCACTCATCTTTTCTTTCCAAAAAAGGTTGTTACTCCAAAAGAACAAAACCATCAAACAGCTTACGAAGATTTAATGTACATTTATTCTTACCACGTGGAACATATAGTATAAAGATTTCATACTGAATAAATGATATTCATTGAGCCAAAAAAGGGAAAGGGAGGAATTTACATGATGTCTTAGCTACATAGTCTGAAATACAAATATGCAGAATCCATGACTGGAGAAAATTTGTCAAACGTGTTCTTCATCTAGTTTATTTTCGTTGTACCAGGAGATAACAGGTTTGAGCCGTGTCTGCCATACTACGGAGCTGTGGAGAGACCAGAGGTGTGGGTCTTATCGGCGGGGACTGAAGGTCACGGACTAAACTCACGTCAGCCTCCGTCCCGCACCAGTAACGTGTGAGAATAGTGACACAGACAGAGACGGACACAGAAAGGAAGTATAATGTACAACATTATATATACACCACAGCAAAGCTGTATCTGAAGTTGAAAACCAGTCCTAAGAGGTGATTTCTTTTCATAAGGGTATTCATACAATCAAGGGATAAGAGGAGGTAAGGGTGTTGTAGGTTCTTGATACTTTGGGGAAGAAAGCCATTTTCTGTTTAACACCAAACTAAATTGACCTCAAAACTCTAGAGGAGCTGCATCATCAGCTTCTGTGTGAAACGTGTGTTACAGAATGCTTACACTCAAGAGCAGTACGGTACAGAAAATGTCCTACAATCTACTGCACACTGCACAGGCCTCCCTGGTGAAGGTGTCTATTGACAGCACTTTTTCTGCTGTCGGGCTGACTGGTGAGAATCCAACTACAGCAACTATAACCAGTAGGCCACTTGTCAGTCTGCTTCACCTCTGAACATCAACCAGTCACAGACTCATTGTGCCCTCGAGGGGAGAGCTAGGGCACACTTTGTCTCCCAAACTCACTGTAAACGAGACAGCAACTTTGGTTACAGTTTTTGTTTTTCAGCTATTTATTATTTATTAAAAAGTACTCCCACCCCCTCCCCCAAGTGCAGCACAGTCTCCCAACCGTGGTGCTTCGCTCTGTGTCATCCAGTTGGCATTCATGTTGCAAATAGTGTCACTTTGTCTGCGTCTCTCTGATTTGTAATCCACCACAGCTCTGTGATTACCCTCCTCGAGCGAGGCTGGCCCGAGGAGGCACAGAGAATGGAATCTGAAGGATTTTCATAAATTAAACACAGACAGTCACTTGAACTTTCCTTGCCCTGTTACACACACAAGCCAGGTTACCAGGGAGGAGGGGACTGGGGACAAAACCCCCAAGAAGCGGAGCCACGGCTCCCTCCAGCTGTCATGACTGGCCGATCAGAAAGAGTACATCACAGATAACATGAGAAACCAGCGAGTTCATTAGGGGAGACACTGAAAGGTCGAGGAGTCGGGACTCATGTAGTGTGAACTCTGAGTGGTTCTCCTCCACCTTAGCTAAGGCGTGCAGGGCCCGGGCAGCTCGCCGCATCATGTCCGGGCTTGTGGGTTCGAAGGGCATCCCTTGTAGGTGTAGTAGAGAGCTCTGGCTCTGTTGAAGCTGTGTGGCAGCCAGACTGTCCTCCAGAAAGCCCAGCAAGTTGCCCACACTGCCCTTCTGAACAGCGATTGCTCGGGCTGCCAGAGTATCACCCTGGGCCAGATTGGCAAGTAGGACTACAGCCATCTCCCTACAGACTGCAACCTTCCTGTCTCCAATTAGCCGCACCAGGTTCCCGTAAAGCTTCTCCAACCGACTGAATGGTGGAGTGGCCAAGATGAGGTCCACATTGTTGTCTTGGATGCTTAGTTTACTTAGCGTCTCCAGGACCAGTCTCTGAGGTGACAAAGCACTGTGGGGCCCCAGAGTAGGGAAAGGGTCCTGGGCCTCTGCTGAGGGGCAGACGGCCCAATGAAGAAGACCGTCCAACAGAGGCAAGCAGATGCTTTCGGGGTAGATGGAGAGGTCCAGTTGGCCTGAAATATTTGCCAAAGTGACCAATGTGTTCTCCCTCAGGAGCTCCAAGCAGTCCCACCACCATTCATCCCTTTGGCCCACTCCCTCCTCCGAATCTTCATCCTTCTCATAGGTGAGTGGGGCCTGTTTGCGCTCTGGGTGCCGGTGGTGGAGCAGGATCAGTCGGCCCAGTATAAGCAGCAGTCCTGGATGTTTGGACATCTCGTGGTCATTGCCTGGCACAAAGGAGAGGCTGCGGACAACATTTGAGATACAAATGCAGCGCCGGGCTAAAGAATCCTGCCAGTTAGTCAGTGCAACGAGCGGTCCCTCATCTTTACTGTGAGGCTCATCCTCCAAGATGGTGCCAGTCTGCTGTGCCTGCTGGGTTAAAAAACTGCTGGAGGAGGGAATGGGTCTATTATTCTCCTGGTGACTTTTAGAACCTTTCTCAACTGTCTTAGACTCAGAATCCGTCTTCCTCTCCTCCTCGCTGCCAAGTGAAGAGCTGGACTTCTCTGAGACTGCTGATCTTTCTGAAGAAGACGCCTCTTTCAGCATTTCTTCTTCATCTTGAGCCTTCCTTTTTTCCTCCTCGTTAGGCAAACCATTTTCCCGTATTTCTTCTTCTAGGACTCGTCGCCTTAGTAAAACTGGTGGCACAGGTATTCGTTCTCGTGGTTCCAAGAAGTCTTTGCGTGGTTCAAAGTGGGTCTGGATGTGTTCTGTTGAGTCTCCCCCTCCTGCACTCCAATGAAGTAAGCCACTGTCAAACTCTTGAATTTTACCGTGATTATTTGACTGGGCTGCGGCAAATGGGTCTTTCTTTCGTACCAACTTCAGGGGAAACTTGTCAAACTTGCTCGCCTGTTTGGGTCTCTCATGCGCAGGTAAGGATTGCGACGAGCCCCTCTGTTCAGATGATGAACCCTTGCTCTTGTCATCCTCCGTCTTCTCATCCCGACCTTGAGAGCACTGCTTTTGATCTTCCTCCTCTTTCTTGTGAGATGGTCCCTCGGTTTCTCGTTCTTCCTCTTCTTCATCATCATCTCCTTCCTCTTGTTCCATATCATCCACCCGCAGGTCCTCTTCTTCCGTGCCATCCCAGTCTCGTTTCAAGGCATCAGGATCAAGTAGTGTTCTCTGGCCAGGGTCGCCGACCTCATACTCCCGCAGGATGCCAAAGATTTCAATGAGGCAGCGTCGGAAATACTCAACCACCAACTCTAATAGACCAGGCAACTGAAGAAAGAATATAAATACAGAAAAATTTCAAACATGATCGCCATGCAAACTGCTACAAACATCATTAGAGCTCAATACTGAGTCTCACCGTGTTGAGATCAAAGGTGGAAATACTGTTGTCATCATACAGAAGTATATTGATGGTATCTAAGGCCCACGTGCTTTCAGCCAATAAACCAGACTTTAATGACATCATAACTCTCCAGGCCTCTGGGGTTCCTACAAAGTCAAGAAAAAAAAAAAGAAAAGAAAAGAAAAAAAAAAAAAAACCAAAAAAATACAAAAAATATTC
>VUQI01010514.1:20848-38278 GCA_015106735.1 Paratilapia polleni
GGAGTCTGGGAAAAAAAAAAAAAAAAAAAAAAAAACTCATTGCAGCACCCAAAAGTTTTTTAGTTTTCATAATTAAAAGTGGACAGTCTCTTGCTAAAGAGCTGCGTGAGACAGACCTCCTAGCAGAGAGAGAGAGAGCTATGCAGCCTGAGCAACAAGCCTTTGTCACAGTTTCAGCTCTACTGACAGGAGGCTCTGCTACGTCAGCTGACTCTCTGCTTCACAGCTATAAATAGCTGCAACAGAGTCAGAGGGAGGAACCAGCGATAGCATGGTATTCATATGAGGCACGGAGATATATTCCTAAGGATTTTCTGATGGCATATGTACACGAGCAAACTTTACAGGACAGGCTGTAAATTTTGTGGAAAACTTTTATTAAATCAATATTTAAGCTTTAAAAAAATAATCTTTAGAAGCCATTTATCAAAAAAACAAACCAAAAAAAAAAAAAACAGCTCTCTCTTATAGACAAACCAAGCCAGAGACAATTCAAAAGTTCAAACCTTGGGGGCCATATTGTCCTCCCTGCTGCCCGTAGCCACCCATGGAGTTGTTCTGCTGATATGGTCCCATCCCAGGGTGCATCTGTCCTCCAGAGGACTGGCGTGGTGACAGTGCAGAGGCTGACTGGGGGGAGCCGTAAGGTGGCATCTGAGGGTTTCTCTGCATAAACCCTAAAAGATACCAAGACAAAGAGAAAGACTCAGATGCTACAGCAAATACTCAACATGTTCATCTCAAAGTACACTTCAGACAGCAACATACCTCTGTCCTGGGCCATAGGAGACTGGCTCATTGCAGGGTGTAGGCTCCCATCTGACTGCACACTTGACGGCCTGGGAGGCATCTGGGTCCCTAAACAGTAATAATTAAGTTAAATTAGTGAGAGCTCAGGGAAGGTACGACTGTCTCACATGCTTATTCCAATTTGAAGACAAAGGCTGATTTCCATTCTTAAAGACACATAAAACTATCTTGTTTTGCATGGCTAGACATTCTTAAAATGGTATCTACATGTGCTCCACCGCTGAGAGATTCAGAATCAGTGAATTGAGATAATAAGAGAAATAAATATTGATGTACTTGGGTTTAACCACTGGATACAAAATGTCTCAGATTGCTTCAAGTCTCTACATTACTTGTTGCCTATTATTGGTCCAGAAAAGCCTTCCAACGTAGTTGCGATGTTATAAATCCACTCAGACTTTAATAGGGGTCAGAAAAAATTTCCACTTTCAGCAGAAGAATTTGTCCAACTCTGAAACAAACATCATTCCTCGCAGTGAAGGCCAAACATCCAGGAGAGATAATTGTGACCCAAAAAACATTTCGAAGTGGACGGGGACTTGCAATTAATGAAACCAGAACAGTAGAGAGCTCATTTACAGGTGAAATTTTAAGAAGTACACTATTCTAACTATGCACTTAGCTGACCCTGCCAGACACCCACTGAGACAGTCCTTATTTATTTATTTATTTATTTGTGTTTTATGAACAAGCACTGCCCAACCAAACAAAACTCTAATATTTTAGAGTGCAGCACAGACCTCGAGATGCCCGAGGAAACCAAATATAGCAGAGTGAGTTTTGAGGAAAAGTGTCATTGCAGGCTGTAATGCTCCCATTTACTGTGGGGTCTATATCGAGAGCATCATTTAACTTCAGTGAGGTACCTTTTTCTAGCTTTAAAGCTACTCTGGAAACATTTCCAATAATGGCAATGAGGGTTTCTTGATTTGACAATGCCAGTTATAAAAAAGTTAAGTAATTTTACTTCCTGTTAATGTTCTCCATTAAACGTGTAGACAAAATTCACCCAAAGGCAACAGTAATTTGACAAAATATGGAAAAGTCAACAGTCCTCCAATGATTTAAGCAGCAATGGTCAGTAATTTGGCATCACTGTCTAGATCGGAAATGTCAGAAGCCTGTTAATGATCATATGCCCCATTTCACTGTGAGGGAGCAGCCCACCTGGCATGTTGGCAGGTGACAGCGGTCCTGTGCGGGATGTGCTGGCGCTGGCAGGGGAGCCAGCCGGGGAAGGTGAAGGCCCTCGAATGCCTGGCAGGTGTGGAGATGTGTGAGGAGAGAAGGGCGACTGAGCAGGGTTACTCTGCTCGCCCTGGCTGCTTGACACACCTGACGTGCTCACACCAGGACTCAGGGCGCCCTCTGTACCTGTAGGCAGGTCGTCGATGGACCCTGACAGGTCCTGAAAACAAGTACAGGGGAAAAGATGGGGGAAAAGTAGTAAACAAACTGCATTATAGAGAGAATGGAAACATGACTCACACAAAAAATAAATAAATAAATGAATTTAAAAAGATCTACATTTTGTGCATTTTGACAAAGTCTGTATTCTTTTGATTTGTGAACTTTTTATAGCACACATGGGCAAAATACTCCCACATCCGGCCCACAACGCCCTAAAAGGAATCAAAAGAACCCACAAAAATTTAATAAGAGCACTAAGGAATCTAGAGCCAAATGACTGCAATGAGTCTGTGCTGCTATTTAAATTGATTCCAGCGCAATGTTTTTATTCAGTGACCTACACAGTGGTGCATATCTGACACTTGGCAAGCTGAGACTAAATTAAATGTTGATAAAGCACTGAGGTGGATTTTGTTATGTTAATATTTTTATTGTAACCTGTTAGCATGTGTTATTGTTATCCAGTGTGTGGGTGGCCCTTCACTTACTTTATCTAAGTCAATATGGCCCTCTGCAAAAAAAAACGTTGCTCACCCCTGTTTTCTACTATTGTAATGCTTACTTCGTATGCTAGCTGTAGTATCAGCATGCTGCAATTCCTTCTCTGTTGTTAAGACATGAGTGGTAGAGATACAAATATATACACACACACACACCCGGAGGCCTTTGTCCTTATTTATCTTTTTCAAAGAAAAAGTGAGTGTGCATTAGTGCCGGGGGTTGTCATGGTTACCAAGGTTTGTAGGATGCAAGCCGAGTCAGCATGTAGCGCCAGCTCTGCCATGTGATTTCAATACACAAACAAACTGCCACGATTCACTTCAGATTACGGGCATTTACTAACGTGCAGTTTGATCCGCACCAGCAATAGAGAGCTGCATTTTAGTTAAGGGCCGGTTCACATTCACACTGATTTTTTTAAACGAAGGACAAGTCTACATAGCATCAAGTCTTTCAGACGGGTAACTCACTGATTGGATTGTTTAGGTGATGTCATCCTACATCATCAGGGTTTGCACGGGTAAATCAAATTCTGCTGAATGACAGCAGGTCAGTCTGCACTTTAATACTTTCTAGGTGTGCATTTATTCTCTCTGGCAGTACAAAGAGCTCAAAAGAAATGACATGAATACCATCTGTAGGTTGTTACTGCAGGCTAGAATTCGATGGCATGCTACAAATAATGACAACTAAATAGAGACAGGACAAAAGGATCCACTAAAGAAATAGTCTGCAATGATTGTTGTGGAGTCACTCTGTCTTTTAAATGGAAATAGAGAAGTGACCAAGGACGTCGAATATCCAAGCAAAACATACCAAAGCTGAAGCTGATTATGATTCCCTGTGAGATCAGGCTAAAATCCTGGCATCACTTACGCAGATCCACTGAGGGACCACTTTCTCAACAGTTCAAGAACCACAGGTGGATTTTCACTTAGCTTTTGAATTGATGCTAAAAATCACCAAATAATGTGTTTGGTCCATTTGCCTTCACAGCACAAACAAAAACAGAAAATACATGGAACCAGACTGAAACCATGTTTTCGAATTGTCTCAGTTCAGCCATTTCATCTGCACAAGTGTTCAATTGTCATCAGCCCAAATGTACCATCTCATTTACACAGCACCCTTTTCCATAAAGCATCAGCCACATAGCTGCGTCTCAACAACCGAAGAACAGCAGCACACAAAGTCTAAAAGCACTGAGGGACGAAGAGCACAGCAGCCACAGCAAAGAAAACTTTTAAACATTAACAACATAATACAAATGAATTTTAAAAGTAATGTGCCGTACACTGCTGTGTTTTTGAAAAGTAGCAAGATTAATATATTATATGTAGTAAAGCTGCAAGCCGAAAATTTAAAGTGTCTAAAGCAATAACAGTGTGAAAACAGCAATGCCCCGGCAGTGTTAGAAGCTTATCTGACCGGAAGGCTGGAGGGGCGGCCTTGACCATCCTCTGGACCAGATTTAGGCTGAGTGGATGGAGGAGCACTGGACTGAAATGAGTCCTGGGATACCTCCTGATAAACAAAAGAACATGTGCGTAAGTATACTGCCAGAGATACAGAACCACATGCAGAGAAAAATCATTAACTAAGATGAATATGATCCAAGACTGAAATTGGTACCTGCTGCTGTGGAGGAGGAGGAAAGCGCTGATAAGGTGACTGTTGTGCTTGCTGCTGAGGGTTCTGCGGGTAACCTGCAGGCTGTCCCTGTGGGTGTTGGCTGTGTCCTGGTGGCTGCTGTGGATGGGACTGTGATTGGTGTTGTTGCGAAGGTGGCTGCTGGGGTCCCTGTGTGGATCCCGGGTAGTTGGACTGGCCCTGCGATCCAGGGTTAGCCTGGGAGCTTGGCTGCTGTGGGGCCTGACTGGGAGGACCCTGTTGCTGGGCGTAGGGAGACTGGCCAGACTGTGGGGCTGAGGCTTGAGAATAAGGGGGCTGTGACGGTGTGGGCCCTTGGGATGGGCCTGGCAGTGGCCCCTGGGACTGTGGGGGCATGTGGGGTTGCTGATAGGGTGGTCCTCCCTGGGTGTGTGGAGCAGAAGTCGGCGGAGGGTGGGGCTGCCCTGGGTAAGATGACTGGCCACCGGGTTGTCCAGGTGGAGGTTGTGAGTATGGGGCTTGTTGCTGACTTGGGTGAGGAGCTTGGCCTGGCTGGCCATAATATGGTGCCTGGCCCTGAGAGCCATAGCCTCCTGGTCCCTGCTGGCCATAAGACCCCATCTAAAGAGAATACAAAAAGACACTGAGGCTTCAAATACACTGTAGAACATACCAATAGTGATGAAAGATAAAGGAAAGATTTGGGAGGAAAAATAATACCTGTGAACCATACGGCATGCCACCCATGCCTCCAGAGGGCCGGCCTTGCATTCCCACTGAATATCTCTGGGGACCTGGTGGGCCATAACCCTGACCAGGGTAACCAGGGCCTGGTTGTGGACCTGCAGAAGGTCCTTGCTGTGACTGCTGACCGTATGGACTGCTTGTTCCATATGGCTGACCCCTCATTTTTCCCATTGGGTCCATGGTACCAGGTGGCTGGACGTGGTAAAAAATAAGTACGCAAATTCAGTCTATAACATAACATGGGAAATCAAATCACCAAATCCTACAAGTTACAAACAGCCCTCCTCACACATATAATTGTACTATTACAGCTTTTTCTTCAAAGGCTCTAAAATACTTGACTGCAGTGAGTGCTTTCCATACCTGAAAGTATAAAAAACAAACTTCAGTGAATGAGCCAGTGTGCTTTTTTTCCCCACCTTATTTCCCACGGTCATTACCCTGATTTTTTTTTTTTCCCACCTCACTTTGCCATAGTTTCGGAAGTCAACAGAGCTATATATATCTACTTTCGAATGGAGGGCAGTCTGCCCAACCTTAAACATATCCCAGCTGTGCTCCTGTTTTGAGCCTGGTCCAAGTAGTTTTTTTTTGTTTTTTTTTTGTTTTTTTCATTTCAGTGAAGGCAGTTTGGCTCTGGATGAATGACACCAGAAATGAAGGAAGTAATTTCGCAACGGCTGTGGAGAGTAAAAAAAATGTCCACGAGCATACATAGTCTATAACCTGGTGGATAGTATGAACACAATTCAGGTCAAAAAAGGGAGAAAAAAGGGATGAAGTCTAAATTACCATCTTCCTGTTACACTACATTAGTTCCTCACATTTAGGATCCCTTCTTTTACTCACCTCAAAACTGTTTCACACTATAAAAATTAGGTATTCGGTGATAATTCCAACAAAAGAGGATCTACTTAAACAAATAAAAAGTAGACCCTTAAGTTATTTTAAGTGAATTCCCGCGTGTGCACTTTGCCCAGAAGAGCATCCTCACCTCCACAGCAGCCCTTTCCCAAATAATATGCAAAAAGCCTTATGTGACATTTTGCACATCCAAGATAATCAAGTGAAATAAATAAGAGCAGCACATGGCTAATCTGCATAAGACAAAGAGGAAACTCCCTTGGCGGGTGAGAGATGGTGGACTGGCTTCTGATTGGCTTGGGGGGAGGATTGGGGGGAAATTCTTTGCAGTCAAAGTTGTGTGGCATGCCAGACACAGCAGCAACAAGAGCGTGCACACACACATCCTCATGGGGAAAGCTCAAATTTGCCTTTTGCTATTGTGTGTATGAAAAAAGGGATGTGGCTGAGAGTCTATAACTTATACAGGGAACATCAAGGGTAACAAATAGTAAGTAAATAATGTTGTGAGCTTTTAACACTGCTAGTAATGCCGTTATGTCATTTTATTAGAAAAGCATTCAAACACTACAGCAAACTACTTCGAGCACTCTTGTGGCACAACTATTAAGACCAAGCTGCACCCAGAGCAGACTGCTACACATTTTGGGTTTTCCCTCTCATTTCTGGTAAATATTTGCAACAAAAAAAAATATATATATATACACACACACACACATATATATATATATATATATATATATATATATATATATATATATATATATATATATACACACACACACACACACGTTATTCAGATCCCAGCTGCTGCAGCAGTACATGTTTTTGAAAGCAGAAAGTGGAGCTGAGAGGAAGAGAGAAGTAGCAAAACCTCTGGTGACCCTGTGATGAGTTAATGCTATGTGCTCTTATCAGCAACTGTTGCCTTGCATCACATGTAATTATAAATGGCCATGAGCCGCGGATGAGGAGCCAATCAGATTTCAGCTAGCATGTCAACCCAAGACCAACTATCTCCTGGCTTTGACAGTAGGATTTTACCTCCACAATTCAAATCCCAGTGCAAACTGCAATCTGCTGGCTGCATTCAAGTCACTCATAAAGCAGAGATGACTGTTTACAGGCAGCGTGCATGGGAAGCCAAGCAGCTTTTCAGCACATGGAAAGTCACTGAATCAATATATGAACTAAATAATTTTAACTATTTCCTAGCATGCAACAGTAATATTTAAGCAATTTAAACAGGACCAACACAAGCCCTTTGACCAACCATGAGAGGCTCATTCGGCATGAAACACTCCTTCCGTCATGGCCACAAAATTATAGTTTATCGCACAAGAAAACAATACAAACACGAAGGTATAATCAACCACCACAAACGAATGTGTATAAGAATACTCTATCTATCCCCAACTGTACAGATGTATCTGTAGCAAAATTCATTGTAAATTCAGCACGTAAAAGGAGTAGCAAAGCTATCAGAGAAAAAATGAGCCGTTGCTCTTAAGCGACTATTTTCGCCCCTTTTCAAAGTCGGGCCTTCTTGGCTCCCTGAACGTCCTTACATCGTTTCAACAACTTATATCCGCTTCAAGCGACGCTCTTCTATTGCTACACAGCTTTATAAATACATAAAAACAACTATTATTTAATGGTCTGGTGAAAAGAAAAAAATACACACAAGAGGCAGCCATTTTAGAGTCTTTGCGAACTAGTATCAGACAATGGCTGGCCTGCTACGTTGTGAACTAGCTAGGAGAAGGGAAGGAGACATGCTAAAGCTCATATCTTGTTCCTGTTAGAATGACTTTTACCTGGTTTCTTGCTAACGGCTGCCCAGCACTCCCAGGGCTCATAGGCGATGGGTGATGGCTTCTTTGTTGCCAAGCCGGATTGCTCCCTCCATACTGACCGCTACTGCCCATGTCTGCTGGTCCCTTACTAGCTCCTTCTTGGCTACTGTAGTCGCTAGACGGGTAGTTTGGATATCCCCGCGTTGAGCTGGGGGAGGTTAGGAGCTTGTTCAGTGTTGGTGTGGATGTAGGTTGAGGGTTTCCAATGTTATATCTCTGATTATTGTAAGATCCAGCCATTGCCGTGGGTCCTCCCGCTGGTGGCTGCTGCTTAGCTGGTTGCCCCCCAGCTGTCGGCGCCTGGGCGCTGCGAGGAGAGTTCATGGCGTACGCTTGCCCGGGATACGGAGTCCTGTTCGGGAATGGGTTATAATTGTTAAACTGGTGGTTTGAAAAGCCATGGTCGTGTGAATTAGGTTGATAAGGGTCCATCATGTTGCTCGATTGCACGACCGGACCCGCAGCAGCTGCCATGCCAGGGCTTTGTTGTCCGCCATGTTGATGAAAAGGGGCCCGACCGTAGTGCTGACTGTATCCGTACGAAGGTGGAGGAAAAGCGGCGCCGTGGTGATGTACCAACCCGGGGTGGTTATTTCCCTCCGGTCCGACAGAGTCATTCTGGGTATTATTGTTAGCCCTGGGCGGGTTCCCATTCCCGTTCTTCATCTCAGGTTCCCCTCCTCCCCCTACATTTCCACCGTCGGCCCCGTCCTGCAGATCCCCCCTTCCCGGCGATCCGCTGTCCAAGCCCGGCTGCTTTTTGTCTGACTGCTTCTCTCCCGGAACCGTCTCGTCCTTGGCGTCTCGATCCGGCTTTTTGAGTTCGGACGGCGGGCTAGTGTTAAGAGTGGCGGCGCTGGCGACCTGAGCGGCCATGATATACCCCCCACCTCTCTCTCCCTCTCTCGGCGAGTCAGTCACAATCAAAAGCTAGCATTGAATATAAATAATTGTTTAGAACCATTTATCCTTGTGCCGATTCATTCCCACCCCTTATACCGGACCGAATCCGGCCTCCATCCTCCCGGTTCCGGTTCCGTAAATGGGTTAGAGAGATGATGGAGGCTCCATACAATGCGTAAAAAAGCGACAGAAATTGTTGTGGGAGTTGTGTTACTGAGCCCGGGTAGAGGCAGGGAGCGAGCCCAACCAACACGAGGCTCCGCTAGATACAGCCATTTTACTGAGCCGCACAGATGGCTGCAAAACGTGGACCGGATGTGCCCCAATGCGGACTGGAGTTTTTTGTCTTTCGAAAACCTCACGTTGTCTGTTTTTTCCCCCCTATAGGTGGAATATTTTCTGCACACGACGAGAGTCTTAATGTGCGCCCAACTCATAAACAATGCACTTTAAATCAACCGCCAATCAAGAGGCTGCGCATCACAAAACGTGTGTGTATAGATCACGGACTGTACGCTGTAAATACACATGTGAGTTTCATGAGTTATGAATACCAGGGGAAACCGATTAATTCGGAAAATACATAATTTTTCAAGTGTTTGCACATATGTGGGTGCCACAGCTGTGCATATAAGAGGCGTTATTGCACACAGCAGGATGCATATTAACATGAAACAAATGCTGGAAACTTTGCACTGTATTAATTTAGCCTGCCTTCCATACACAGTTATAATTCTCTATTTAAAAAAAAAAATAGTCGTATATAATATTCAGCACATAAATGCGCCTTTGTACACTTGCGTTATTGTGTTTCCCCACCACTGTTTCTGAGTGGTATTTAGGCAACAAAAAAAAAAAGGGCAGCACACACACAGGTTTTTCCAGAGCAGAAGGAGGAAGCCTTACAGCAAACGAGACTACCAATGCACATTCCCTCTTATTCCCTCCCCTGCTCTGCTCTGCTCTGCTCTCTCTTCTACCACCCCCTCTCCTCTCTGTCTGTCTCTCACTCCAGCAGAAACACTCTCTGCCGAAGTGTGGGGGGATGGGCGCGCAGGCTCCAGCTCCCTCTCTCTCTCTCTATCTCTCTCTCTCACCCCACTAACATTGAACTACGCCGTACAGGGGGGGGGGCAGACCTTATCTATCAGAAAGAGGATGCATGGACAGTTTCAAAGTCTCCCAAACAGTTAGAAAAACGATGCATTCGTCCTCACTTCACTCAAATGAAGCAGACATTTTTTTTGGCATGCACAGAAAACGCAGGGGTGTGCGCACAGCACCGAGCAGGGGTTGGGATGGTAATGAAAAGAGTGTGTGCGAGGCAGAGAGTTTTTGTTAGAAATAATTAAATGCGAATATATTAAACGGTTTACGGGGCGTTTAATAGTTCGACTGTGTATTGATTAAAATTCAGAGTCGAGCTGTAAGTGGGACGACATTGCGTTTCGGTTTCTGTTCTCACTCTCCACACACACACAAACTGCCTCTTGCTCTCTTTTTCATACAAACACGCATCTACCTCTAGGGGGCTTAGAGGGGGAGAAAAGGCAGGAAGTACCACTGAGACGGCATACTTGATCACATGTACAAACATCGAAACACAATTTAACATTCTGCCTGACACACCCCCCTAATGCACACAGCTTTGCAAGCAGGAACTGTACACATATAATTTCACAGCCACAGCACACCACACAGGGTTAATGCGATTTCCCACATCAGTGCTAGATCTCAAAGTGGATCACGATTTATTTTAGTTTGACTTCAACTTTGCACGGGAACGCAAGCACACGAAGGCCCCTGTTAAAACACGCATCCGTGGGCTCAGTTTTAGTGGCAGGGGTGCAATCAAAATGCGGATGTGAGACGTTAAACTGGGCAGTGAACACGGACTACAACGGCAAGATAGAAACACTCAACAGGGAGAGTTTTAGTTGCATTTAAAAAGACAGAGGATCTTCCATCGCAGAGACCAGACACAGGGCCAGTTGTGCAGAAACACAGATTTAATGTGGCTTCCTCTCCCCGCCTGACTTAATTTTTCGGTTCTGGCTGCTGGAAAGAATTGGAGCAGAGTTTTGTGGATCCGGGAAGAGGATTTGCAAGCACATGTGCCACCTGCTGGACACATAACAGACCCAAAATACAAGGATTCAACTACTTGACATGCCTTGCTTAAGGGTTTTATTCAGCTCGTCTTTGTTAGAAAAAATCCTCTTTGGATAATATGCACTTGTTTTTTACAGAGGTTTAAAGGATTATACACTTTTTCCATTTACATTAAACGCTGCATAAAACTTCTTTTTTACTGTGCAGAGAATGTGCAAATGTTAGGAGGCAGCTGAGGCACTGCAGATTATTATATTCCACTGCATATCATGTTTTTATGCATGCCTCTATCCGACAGCTTCCTGTGTGAGAGACTTGGATCAGTCCGAGTCTGCTTGCATTTGCCATAATTCACCCAAAATATTTAATTTTTGCACCTATAATCCTAATATAGGCACAGAATAGGTCTATTTTCACTGGAGTCACTTCATTGCTTCAGTATGATGGTCATGTCAAGGCCACAAGGCTTTCCTCGAAAATATAGGGTCACAAACGTCTATCAAACTCAAACAATAATGAAAATGAAGGACTTTATTTTTGATACATTTGAAGAAAATGTAATGACATTTATTACAAATCTCTTTTGTTGACAGCAGTACAAAAATACGATCACTCAGCCCACACATTTGCTCCCTTTAGTCTTCCTCGTGATTTTTTCATGAGGTGTGGCGCAACCTTGAAGCATGTACAGCACCCACATTTAGTTCCTGTGTCTCCAATGCTTTTGTAGAGAGGCTAAGAAGAAGAATTCAGGCCAAGTGAGATGGATGTTGCCAAGACTCCCTTGGTGCTAAAGAGGCGACCACTTTCGTCCTATTATTTGAGCTTTTCCATTTACAGCTCCATCATTTCCTCTTCCACAGTCTTTCCACTGGTTTCAACATACCTCTCTTGCACCCCGAGAGTACTGGTTGGTTAAACGTTAAGGAAAACATGACAAACTATGTATAAATTTACTGTTATTTCTTGGCATAATAAATCCTGTATCACTAATATCATAAACACTGGGTTATTATTACATTTTTTCAGACACCTCCTGTAAATCTTTAGGTTTGGCTTCAAACCAGATGAGTCACAATGAGTCACCACAGTGATTAGGAAAGGATACGAGTTAAACTGGAAGTCTGCCCCCACAGCAGCTGACATCATGGCCTGCAGATTTCTCTCCTCCAGGTCTCCAAAGCAGTAGCCGTTGGCCTTGTCCACTGCTCGTAAGACCTGAATCATGCTCTCTTTGTCCTGGAAACAGAAAAGAGAAGTGTTTGATTCAGGGTTTTTCCCACAGAAATAAAGAGAAACTATCCACTGAAAAAAAGCTTTGTCTGGAACCTCAATATGCTATTTGAAGATCTTTGTATTTCTTGCTTCTGGGCAAAAGTCTAAATATATATAGTCAGAATCACAAGTCTAATTACATCTTCTTACTTTTTTCCTCAAGTGAGATTTACCGCATAAAGAGACCTTCCTCAAAAGGATGTCAAAGCCTTCTTGAAAATGTGTGAACAGCTTTTTCAGCCTTGTGTTTTATGAAGGTCTGTCATTATTAGACAAGTAGCACAGGCATACAAAGAAATAAACCCTCAAACTTCACTGACCTCCAATACTCAGAGCTTTGTATTTTTTTCTCCCTCAAAGTCAAAAGCTCTTTTATTTTTGACTGTGTTAGGTACCATAAGTAGGTAACCGAGGTAACTAATGGCTGCTTAAACTAAGAGCACGTACAAAATACAGAAATGCATCAAGGCTCAGTTTTCACCATGATGGAAACAAGAGTGCCAGAGCCGCCTCATGTATAACTCACTGGTCCCACATGCAGCGATGGCACATGGTCTAGACTCCTGCCTCTGTGCACACACAGGATCAAATCATTCTCCATGAAGAAGTGATGTCAGGGAACGAATACAGCATGCAGACAGCCCACTCCCCTTTTAACAATCCAATCCATCTGCACAAAATTGATCCAATCTTCAATTTGAAATGCTAAAAGTGATTTATGATTTAACGGTTCAAACAATGAAATACGAGGCAGGTGACTTTTAAAAATTCTTACAAAGGCTGAGGCTGATGGATGCTGGAGGCTCTACTCAGTATGGATGCTTTATAACTACTTAACCCTTTTTATTAACCAAAAATGCAAAGAAGGGATTTTTGCTATGCACTCAACATCTCACAGTAGCCTGAAAATAAAGATGCAGATCCAGTAATTAAGTAATAAAAATGAACATTTTGTGACTTCATTTTCAAAACATGAAATTCGGTTTTTATGCATACTTTGTAGACCTTTGAGTGGTACATACAAACTGAACTCATCCATCCAGGCATTTTCTTAATCACTTATTCAATTTAGGGTTGGGCAGGGTACATCCTGGACAGATCACCAGTCCATCACACAGACACAGACAATCATTCACACACATCTTTGGGCTGTGGGAGGAGGCCGGAGTACCCGGAGAGAACCCATGCGGGCACAGGAAGAACATGGCAACTCCACACAGAAAGGCCCCGGCTGGCCGCCAGGTTGGAACCAGGAACCTTCTTGCTGTGCTAACCACTGCACCACTGTGCCACCCCCAAACTGAATCCCATGGTGTCAGTTCTGTACATCTCAAATTAATGTGTGATCATTCTAATCAGTCTACATTAGAGCAGTATATTATACATTCCAATGAATGCAAATGTCCAGACATCTTTATCCTGCCAACTCCCTAGTGGCAAAGTCTGTGTGATCTTACCTAAGCGCGTCTGAAGTGGATTTTATTTATTTAATTTACTGAAGCATATTCCAGATCACTGGATTCAAAGCAATATTACCGCCAACAAAATATGTTCAGTCAGTGAGGTTCTGTCTTTGCAACATATACCAAGAAGGTTTTAAAAAGCAGCAGTGGTACCTGTACGTTGAGAGGCACAAAGGAGACAAGGCTGTAATCTTGCACGACCTCCGCCAGCTTTTCATTTAGGTGGCGGAATTTTTTAAAGAAAGGGTCTGCAGCCAAGTGATCAAGAAGATAGGTCAGGTCCATGACCTCTGTGTAGAAGTCAAGGTTGAAGGCTGGAAAAGAATACAAGAATACAAGAAAAATGTTACCATGGTGGATGAAATTAAGCTTTAAACAAGGATGCACCGATTGTGAAATTCTGGGACAATAAGATGTTAGAAATAACAATTTAGCTGACCATCAGTTTCAATACTGAGTCCTTTTTTTTTTTTCTTTTTTGCTCAATCCCACTTTCTTGAAGCAAAGCCAGCAACCCTTAACTCACCCAGTTTGCCATACTGCTCAATCAAGTCCATCTTGGAGAGGACGTTTACATGTGGAAGCTCCACATGCAGCATTGTAGACAGAGAGGTGCACAGTACAGAAATGAACTTGGCCGGATCAGCACAGTAATGAGAGTCCACTAGGTGCACTGCTGTGAGCTAAAAGAGAGTGTAGGAAAACAACAATCATAAGCCCTAAATGTGAGCTTAAAATCTTAAAATCAGTAGACATGCAATTATAACCATCTCTAATGCTGAAGCTCACCCTGAAATTCCACTTGGCCAGCTGTGCAAAGATATTCTTTACTGAATTCTGGTGGGTGTAGAGCTCCACCTGTCCAGGACAGTCAAACAAGAAGTAAAAGTCACTGTACTGCTTCAGCTTCTCCTCCAACCAGTCCAGATTTGCTTCCACGTACTCCATGCAGTAGAGAAGCCCACCGTTGGGCCCTAGCTTTAAGCCTTCCATGACATCATCCAGAGTGACCAGCTCTGAGATATCTACCCCACAGGTATACGGTATCCCCTCATTGGCAGGGTCCATGTTCACAACAACCACCTTGCGTCCCAGGTGAGTCAGAAACTCTTGCATCCCTTGGCAGTAGGTGGTTTTCCCTGAACCCGGGGGTCCAATTACGACCTGACCAAAGCGCAGAGAGGGCTTGACTCCTGTCTGCTTAGACATGGCTTCAGACTCACATTGGATGGTACCAGAATGCCCTGTGCAGGGTACCAGCATCCAGCTGGGGTGTTAGCTGGCAGGGTCACGGTGTTTAATATTACAACAAATGGCTCAGGAGTTCAGCTTTTCTTATACCAATTACTACGTTAAAAACTCATGAACACTAAATAAACCCTGGATCTGTCATCCACTCCGGTAAGAGGACTGATAGGATTTCCAAAAAGTAGCTATTCAAACGTTTATGTGCGACAAAATTTAAGCCTACCTAATACATTGCTACAGTTTCTACAGATATTGTGTCCTTATATTGTAAAATTACAGAACTACCGCTGAATAATTACCGTGAGCCGGCGTTATATTTGCATGCGTATAGTGGCTGCTAACACATGCTAAAGCTACTCGGAAGTAAATCCGGTTTACGTAACGGAGGTGTCAAAATAAAAGCCGATCATTAATGCAGTGTGTGGTACAGGACTAGTTTCAGACTAGTTTGATATCTACTTCATAAATTATTGCATCCTTGCTCATACACCACATTATTCTGTTATTAATACGTTTATACAATTCATACTTATGTGTGTAATTAATACAGGAAATAAAAAACAGATTTTTTTTGTGTGAGAGCATTTTAAGACATTAATTATATAAAAACAATACACTGGTAAAATATACACAAAGGGATCCCATGACTTGAAACTTGTTTTAATATCAAACCCAGTCAATAAGAAAATATTGCACATATTTTATATTTATAAAAATGAATTAAAGTCGTCTTTGTGGGCCAATGCTGCCACCTGGTTGCCACCCTCTGTACTTCATGCTTGTACTTGGCTGGCGTCTCAGCAAGGTGTCACCTCCATCGATGTCTTTGGGTTTATCATACACTGTAGTTATATGATAATGTGTTCTGGCCTTTTTGACAGGATGTAAGACCAATTTCTCCCCATGGTACCTGCAGAAAATGAAAAAAATGGTATCAGCATCACCTCACTTATATAACATAGCACACAGTTACAGTAGAAGTTAACTGTTGGTATATTGTGTTTTTGGGCTCACGCTCACCCAAAGCCTCTTTTACAGTTGGGATGTTGGCCCTCATTTTCAAGTGCTTCAGGAATTCCAATTTGACTGCTTCCCAGGCCTTCACCTTCCCTCCAGCCCTGCTTCTCCATCACACGACGCCCAACACCCTAATCCAAGACAAAAATATAGGCAACTTTATTTCATGCGTAATATGACAAAAGATTAGACTAAATTATGTGCAGTGGCAACCTCCATACCTTAGTGAACCTCTCAAAGCTGCCAATAGACTGATTGTGCCCCGATCTATCTTCAAGGCCCTCCCTCAGCCTCTTTTCGTACCGCATTCTGACATAATCTCGAGCGTCCATGTCACCTCCATCTTTATCATAGTAAACACTCATGTCAACATCCCAGTCGTCTGCTGTTTGCTCATCAAAGTCTCCTTCTTCCTCCTGCCAGTACTGAGCGTCAGTGTAGAACACCAGGCCCGAGCCTCCTTTTTCCCACTTCAACTCAATCTCTTCTTCATACAGTCTCTCTTTGCTTCGCTCCTGGCTCGTTACATCGTCGTGCAAAGCCTCATGGCGCTCCCACTCCTCACAGCAGTCATCATCATCATCTGCATTTGAATGTGCATCCTCTCCTCCTCCTTCTTCTTCTTCTTCCTGTGCCTCGTCAGCCTCAGTTGTTTCTGTGTGATCAGCCAGCTGTCTTGATCCTGAGGATGAAGCAGCCAAAGTGCCTGGTCCTGATATTTCATGTCCAGCAGCTGTTAATACAGTCTCTTCTGTAGCTGGAAGTGTGCACGTGTTATGGTACTGGAAGGGCACGTTCCCGTAACGACGGGTCGAGCTGGTCTTGGGGAAGGTGAGGCCCAATTTCCGAATGAGGCGTGGAGGCAGGCGGCAGGATTGGATGAGCTGGAGAAACACTTTTACGGATGTGCCCACATTCCCGTTCTGCATCAGAGAGGGTGGATTCAGCTCAGATAGGCTTTTGAGGTCGGCCTCTGTGAATCGCTCCGTTAGGGAAACGCGATGCCGCTGCTCATATTTTGTTTTATAGGGGAAAGACCCTACTACTATACTAATGCACGCCACACTTTTCAGATATTTATTTGTAAAAAATGTTGAAAACCATGCATCATTTTCCTTCCACTTCACAATTATGTGCTACTTTGTGTTGGTCTATCACATAAAATCCCAATAAAATACATTTGAGTTTGTGGGTGTAACGTGACAAAATGTGTAAAAGTTCAAGGGGTTTGAATACTTTCGCAAGGCACTGTAAGTGCGCCAAAAAACCAATGTTGGACTCTGTAGTTTTCTCTGGTCCCCTCCCTAATCGGACCGGGAGTGACATGTTTAGCTGCATGTTCTCTCTAAATCGCTGGCTGTTCGAGTGGTGTCCAGAAAACAATGTGGGTTTCATAGATAATTGGGAAACTTTCTGGGGAAAACCTGGTCTTATTAGGAGAGACGGCATCCATCCCACTTTGGATGGAGCAGCTCTCATTTCAGAGATTGATCAGCATATTGATTTATTCTGCCTTACAGAAACTTGGTTACAGCAGGATGAATATGTTAGTTTAAATGAATCAACACCCTCGAGTCATACTAACTGTCAGAATCCTCAAAACACAGGAGGAG